>SMSQ01018671.1:0-18274 GCA_019453375.1 Ctenoplectra terminalis | reverse complement strand
ACGTCAATGGAATTTCCGCATATTTCCAACACTGACCTGAGCCGGGAATAAGTTTGTGAAGCATTTTAGCTCTAACGGCACATGTAGCCATAAAAACGAAAAATAAATGTTAAGGTCAAGCAATACTGCGGCCTAAATATCGAAAAGAAACCCGCTAGCTGGTTTGCTTCATAAACATATTACTGTTTCGGACCGACTCAGGATCGTAAGGCAGGCTATAGAATTTGACTAGCTGTAAATGTGCTGGTTTGCAGATGTTTGGGACTTGCTGCCGCTTTATGGTCTAATTGCGCGGCTAAACAATACGGTACAATGCACGATCGACACAGACCTACAAATGTAATGGCTATACTGATCGATTGTTTTCTACTTTTTCGGAATTATAACATTCATTTATTTCACTAACCAATTGTTATAAAATACGCAGGGTTTCGTTGCCCTAGTAACGTAATAAGAAAATGCATTTTTAATTCCTTGCGTTGTCGATTAAATCGAAAAAGCGTTTGTCGTTAAAGCGAGATATCTCGTAAGCTGGCTATAAAGTTCGGCTTGATATATACGAGATATCTCGTGACCCGTACGCAAAGTGTTAATTTAACCTATTCGCTGCCAAGGACGAGTATACTCGTCTTAGCAATGCATGACACCCTGCCAGAGACGAGTATACTCGTCCTACTTTAAATATGTTATAACATGCAGGCTTTTGAATTAGCAAATTTTTTGTAGCCACAAACATAAATATAGAAATGTAAAAAACTTGAAAAAATACTACAAATAAAATTCTTTACAAAAATTATACTTTATTTCTTATTTAAAGAGAATGATCTTTTACAAAAAATATAAATGGCAATGGGAATGACTTCATATAATTTAGGCTTGGCAGCGAATGGGTTAACTCTCTATAACCGGAATTTTGTTAGTTTATCAGAAAAAATTGTAATCAGTTACAGTTCGCTTTGATTCGAAAGTTTTGGAATTCGTAATTTATATAAATGGATTGTCTGGTGTCGGTACAACGATATGATAATAAAATTTAAAGATACAGTGATTTTAACCCTTTGCGGTCGTTTGTCCACTCTCAGCCACCAAAGCGAAGAATGATCGTATACTGTACTAGATCAAAACGATTCTTTACAGTTCTTGTTTCAACATAGTTATGTGTTATTTTGTTATACGAATTTCCTTAAAGAAAATAATATACAATTAACCCTTTGCACTCGAAAGACACATTTTTGCGATACTTGTCCCGAGGAACAGAGAATGGATTTTGACGAGTGCTTTCTAAAATATTGCACGAACCAAAGTTATCAAGCTTAAGATTCAATATTAAGTCTTGTACAATGTAAAGATACACGAAATGTTGAAATAAAATAATTATATTATACGCGATTCGAGGCGTTGCATTAATTCAAGTGGTGAGTGAGAGTCACCTCTCGAGTGCAAAGGGTTAACACACGTTCAGCGAAAATAAATTCTGACAAGATCCGCATCTTAAATAAATACGACCGCCAAGGGTTAATATTTTCCAGAGAAAATCCTTAAAAAATGCACCGTTTTTAATTTACAAAATTTACATGAAAAATGATAAATCAGTCATTTTTGTTGCGGGAGGTGATGAGGTTATACGATCCACGTGGTCGGGCGAAATAAAATTTGTATATATTTTATTTAATGTAATTATGTACGTATTCTCAATAAGGTTCAGTCTACAAAGATTATACAGAATTACCTTTCCCTTTTATTTTACGGAAATATCATAGAGAATTGCAAATAAGACTAAGGAGAAGAACGATAGTTATACTGTGGCTGCTTAAGAGATTTCCTTTTACAATGTGCTAAAACAAGAAGTACTACTTAATTCTATAAGAGGTACAGATCATACAGATGTCGCTCGTGTTTCCTTTTTGTTAAACGGCGCGTATTTTAACAATTTTGACCAATACTTCTAGTATCAACCCTTTCGCTACGAAGGACGTATATATATACACCTTCAGAAATTAAGTAGTAGAAGTAATCTCCAAGTAATCATTTGTTAAAAATTGTGCATGGAGATTTTCTGTAGCACTGAATTATTTTATTTTCATTTACATGTGTTCTATCATAATTCATTACACAATATACCTACATTTTAATATCCGTATTTCTGTTATGTTAATAAAAATTGTATCGATCTGTATACCAATAACACTTTTGGTCTTTAGGGCACCGTAGTGAAAGGATTAATAAATAAAACTATAATTTTCCGTTTCTTAAAACTAGGTTTACTGGCATCGATTGGATCATTTTAATGGTTACATTGAAATACAAATTTTTTGCNTGCCACGTCAGCCATCGGTGGTTGATACTGAACTTTTCGTTTAGGCCGCGTCAACCACCGGTGGCTGACAGTGTAAAACATGATATAAAACTAAAAAATTTACATTGTTTTAAGTAATTACTGAAAATTTATTAAAAATTTACTTAATTCTTATCTGTTACAGGATTATATCATTAAGGCATTTTAATGGATTTTATTGAAACACGGTAAACAAAAACGGTTGTCCTTCACAGGTATCGCAAAACGCGACAACTCGTTTGCCATACCGTGTCGCATTTTTTTTATAACATGATTTACAATATTTTCGCACTGCAGAGATTTTTCCAGGTTTTTTTTTTGGTGTTTGTTTCCTTGTTTTTTTAGAAGTTGTTGCAATACTGTCAGATGGAATGTCTTCTTTTCGGCAATTTGTAAGGTGTACCGCTAATTTTTTGATGGGGCGTAACGTGTTCAAAGAATGTCTATAAGTATTTCATATACGTTTAGAAACTTTTCATCCTACTCTGAGGACTGATATCACCCCATCGAAATAAACGATGACCGATGTAAAAAAATACATGTCTAATATTTTTTCAAGATCTGTATCGTATAAAAATTTCATCAAAATTTGCGCGTGTCAATTCCGTAACATTCCTGGTAAGTGCTCGAGGGGTCTGACCTGAATCAGTTCGAGGTTCAGAAGTTAGACACAGGTTAAGTTTCTCGGTCAAGGATCCCACCTCGAACCAATCACGGGTTCTAAGGAGAACCTCCATGACCCCAGAGGCAAGGGGTTCTACAAGTCCTTGACTTGTATGACCTCGCGTCCCTCGGGTCATGAAGGCTGATCTCCCTAGAAACCTTGGATTGGTCCAAGATAGGATTCTCGACCAAGGGGCCTAATCTTCAGATTTCGAAGTGGTCAACGTCGGATCACTCGAGCCAGGGGTGGTATATGTGGTCTCTGGGTTCTATCATATCATACTAGGGACGAATCAAGGAATGCGAGGTTATACGAGCACAGGCGCGGTATAAGAGTAGACAACTCATCCAATGTACTTTTGTGACCCGAATTTTCTGGGGCTCTAGAGCCCCATTACCATTTTCGTGTCACTTACAACTCGTGTTACGAACAGAATATAAAAAGTGATATTAGTGTTCGTTTGGTGGTAATTGTTATTGAATCTAAGTTAAAAAAAAGATTTTTAGGTCATTCATTATTAATTTAGTTTGTTAATTTTATTTAATGTAAATTAATAGCTAGATATATGAATGTTTACTGAATATATTGTGGGAATGGTGAGCCTGAGGTATGAATGTTTTATCTGGAGTGTTACAGGTGTGAATAAAGAGTGTTTGGGACAGTGCAATAGAGGTGCGAGAGACGAGTGTTTGGGCTGAACGATAGAGGTGTGAGAAAAGAGTATTTGGGCCGAATGATAGAGGTGCGAGGAAAAAGTATTCTGACCGAGTGACAGAGATTATCGTGTGACCGAGGAGTTTCTGAGAATGCCTGGGTNGAGTGTTTGGGACAGTGCAATAGAGGTGCGAGAGACGAGTGTTTGGGCTGAACGATAGAGGTGTGAGAAAAGAGTATTTGGGCCGAATGATAGAGGTGCGAGGAAAAAGTATTCTGACCGAGTGACAGAGATTATCGTGTGACCGAGGAGTTTCTGAGAATGCCTGGGTAGAGTGAAAGAGATTGAGAGATAGAAAAAGAGAGAATCAGTGAATATATGGATAGAGAAAATGCGCGTGCGAGTTTTTAATGAAGGATTGAGAGTCGAAAAGCGAGTGTTTGAGTATTGAGAGTCGAAAGTATTGAGAATAGCATTATACAGTTCGTGTAGCAGTTAGTTTATTTATTAACTAATAAATATTAGCTATTAATTATACGGTGTTCATTGTTGTGTTCTTGTCCAACTACCTGTTAGTAACCCAACATTCCTACGATATGAATATTATTTAATATTTACTTATACACAGTTACTCACAAAATTGAACGTACACTTACGCTGGCAATGAAATTCAGCGTGAAAATAGACGAAAATATACATATTTTATTATTGGAAGGAATGGATGCGAAAATTTTGGGTGCAAGTGAAAAGGCATGTGTGTGGAAAAAAGATAGAGCGATCGAGGGACGTGTACTTAAGTGAGTGAATGTTCGGGGCGCGAGGATTATTGTACGAGTGTCACGAGGGAAGAGAGTAACGAGGAGAGCAGTGTATTGATAATAATATTGAACTTAAGTAATTTTATTAATAAACCAAGTAATCCCACGTGTCAATGTTCGATCATTCCTGATAAACCTTCCGAAGGGTGTCAGTGTCTTCCGCTTCCGTTTCTCTCCCTTTCACGCTCTCTTCCCCTTACAAAAATAAATTATTTTCGGTATTATACGGCTCTCTATATCTCTCTGCCCCTCTCACCCGGATCCCAACAACAGTATTCATATAAAAATAAACTTCGGCAGGATTAATGATACAGCTTGCCCTGGTTCCACGGAACACCCACTATTTTAGTTTTCATTCGACTCAGCGAAATTCGAATAAAATAAATCAATTTCGATAGGAAACAGGAAAAGTGCATTAAACTGCAAATAGTTTGAGGAAACGTTTAACGCGTAAACCCAGGTAATGTTAATATTTATTCATTAATTGTCTCTCTACCGTGTGCCCATTCCGTCGATCATCTCGTTTGCATTCCTACGCGTTTGAAAACAGTTTGTTGGCACGTTTGCGCATCGCGCGTTCGACGATGGATGTGCAGATGCGTGCGGTTGAATTTTATTACACGGCAAAAGGGCGATGATAATTGCGCGATCGGTGCAATCAAACGTGGCCGACAATGAACAATATATAATATTCGTATCACATCAAACGGCGGACTGATCTCGAATGCCTCGCGAAATTTTCAGACGCATAATGGCCGATTGCGTAAAGCAATTTCGCGGATCATTGCCACTGAAAGGCATCGGCCCCTTCAGCCGTCTCGATGAATCGATGTCCTCGTGGGATCCACTAATTTTTCCGTTGAATGGTTTAAATCTTTGTAACGGTAAGGCGTTATTTATTTCCGTAGAATAAAGTGAAATTGCTTTTTGTATTAGTTTCTCGTTTGTAGAAATATTTTTGACAGGTTCTATTCGATTATAGCCACGTGCGTGTATGATGGTTAGAATTGGAATACTAAATTAGAAATGGTAAATATCACTAGAATACAAAGCATATTTAAGATGTATAATACACATATGTATTATAACAATATTATAGGATACTATAGAATACACATATAATAGACATATGTATTATAACAATATTATAGAATATTATGGAATATTATGGAATATAATAGAATATTATAGAATATTATGGAATATTATGGAATATAATAGAATATTATAGAATATTATAGAATATTATGAAATATTATGGAATATTATGGAATATTATAGAATATTATAGAATATTATGGAATATTATGGAATATTATAGAATATTATAGAATATTGTAGAATATTATTGAATATTATGGAATATTTTAGAATATTATAGAGTATTCTGTATGTGTATTATATGTGTATTCTATAATATTGTTATAATCAAAATAATCAAAATAAGCATTTTACGATACTTTATATTGGGAAATAAATATTTGTCGAAAGATAATACCGTGAAAGAAATTGGATGGGGATTAGAAGTATAAAATTTGATTAAACTGAACGGTGTTATGTACTGTTAAATATATTTTGCGATGTTGGAGGGTCATCGACAATGTGATTCTCAGGGGTGCGTAACAGGGAAACGATCCTATAGTTTGTCACCCTTCCTTGATATTTATTGTTACGCAATGAAACGAACAGAAATTATAACTAGGGCAACTCGATGTAATAGTAAATTAATTTTCTGAACTAGTACTCTATACAGTTTTAAATTTATTTTGGATACTTGTATTAATTTTATAGTATATTGGTACAGTAATTAATCCTTAAACGACGTATTTGTTTAAGACGCGTGTCTAACAGGAATTAATTTTCGCTGAACGTGTGTTACTTACATGTTATTTACTCTAATAAAATTTCTATAATAAAATAATACACAATATTTCCATTAAACTGTGTTGAAACGGAAATTGTAAAGAATCGTTTTGACCTAGTATCATATACGATCACAGTGATTCTTTAAATTCGTGGCTGAGAATAGGCAGACGACTGTAAAGGGTTAATACCAGTATAGTATTAGGTTGTCCCAAAAGTTTCTTTCGTTTTATTAATAAGCAATGTAAACATAATATTTTATGTTTTACGATGTATTATTATTTTATACAGGATTCATTTTGCGCTATTTTTTCCCTCCATCTCTGGTTTAACAAATAAGGCTGAATGTTTATTTAAACATTGCTAGACGAAAGCATTGCGTGAAGATAACGGAAGGAACTTTCGGGACAACCCAATAGTATTTATACAGGGTGTCCGAAAACCTGAACCTAATCCGAACCTAACCCAAAAGATCTGAAAATCCCTTTAAGAGATGATTCCTGAGATGATTTCAAGCAACTTTTTCCTTTGAGAAAATGTCAAGATCACCTTTGTTAACGAGTTATTAACAAAAAACACTGATAATTAAAATATAATGCATGAATTAAAATATATATAATTCAAATTTATTTCAACACATAAAAAGTTAATTTATATTGAATATACTTATTTATCGATAAAAAAAAAGTTTGAAAACTTTATTTATACGTAGCAACTTTAATTCTTCACAATTCTAAGCACTATAGTATTGAATTACTAAAATTCTTAATTAAATTAAAATATATAATTCAAATCTACTTCAACACATAAAAAGTCCATTTATATTCAATATACTTATTTATCAATAAAAAAAGTTTGAAAAGTTTATTTATACGTAACAACTTTAATTCTTCACAATTCTAAGCACTATAGTATTGAATTACTAAAATTCTTAATTAAATTAAAATATATAATTCAAATCTACTTCAACACATAAAAAGTCCATTTATATTAAATATACTTATATATCGATAAAAGAAAGTTAGAAAACTTTATTTATACGTAACAACTTAAATTCTTCACAATTCTGAGCACCACAATTCTGCAATTACACAATTAAATAGTTACTATAAAGGACTAGGGTAACACAGCTCGAAAGTTAACGAGGAACACGTTGGATCTTATGGCGGGTCTCGTGATCTATTACGAAGATGGGGGAGTCCTTTTGTGACGAATAAGGTGCCCTACCTCCAATACAGCCCGCTCCATCGGATGAAATGGCAGCTCGTGCAACAAGTCACGAAGCTTCCCGACATCTTCTTTGTAACTAAATACGAGAAGACAGAAGACAAAGGGCTTAATTACTTCGCAACGCTATTATCCGGATTAAAAGCGGGAGGGTGTCTATTAAAGAGTGTACAAGGCTCAATGAAAAAACGTCTTCAATAGGAAATTCTGGCATTCAATCGACGAATATCGATTGGAACACGATAATTGCCTTAGATCGGTGATTACTTCAAGAATGCTGCGTTTCCAAGTTTCGGTCCAGTATCATTGAATAGCTTTGTTATTCCGAGTACAATTATTTAAAATCGAAGACTAGATTGATAAACAGTAAAAGATAAATCATTAACAGATCTTTTTCTATATCTTTTCTGGACGTTGAGGCTGACTTGTTAAATAAATTCTAATTTTTATTAGATAAATGATTAATCCCTTGATGCCAGACATTTACAATTAATTTAACACTAGAACCACCGGAGATTAAAGTAGACTTACTTGTACCGAAGAAATTAAAATGGAACGTATTTGAAAAAATATAAAATAATACCTATAATAAAGGTAACGATTCTTTGCGCATATTTCTTACAAAAATCACGGAAAATTCATAAAACTACATTATTGTACATTTATAAAATTTCTATAAGAAATTATGAACCATGGTTAAATATGCTTCGTATTCTAGTTAGATTTACCATTTGGAATTTAGTATATCAATCCTAACCATCATGCACGCACGTCGCTATGATCAAATAGAATCTATCATAAATATTTCTATAAACGAGAAACTAATATTGTATAATATATTGTTATAATATATTCATATATATTATATACATATAACACTATATAACATATTTTTATATAACAATATTCTATTGAAGAAATTATGAATTTAATAAAGATTGCTGAGGAATATATCGTTGTTTGTATCGATAATTGCACAACTCAAAAAATTTCAAATTTGCCTTTGTTAAATATAAAATCTACATTATATTTCTGTTTTTACTAGATTCACCGAAAAACCACAATAATTAATAAGGCCTGCATTTAGTATTTTCAAAGATGTAAATTTCAACCCTTTGCACTCCTAAACTTTTTTAAGTTTCAGAGGACTGTTACGAAAACTTGAAGTATTGTTTGACTGGCGTTAGTATATTTCATGACAGAACAATAAAAATTTTAAAAAAGTGAAACATTTCATGTATTATACGATTTATGCTAAGCAAAATTACAAATTGTCATATTCTGATTAATTGTATGCAATGGTAGTCACAAAAATTGCACCATTCACTACTGTATGAGCTATTAACCCTCTATAGCCCGAATTTTGTCTGCTTATTGGAAAAAAAATTACGATTGATCACAGTTTTTCACTTTGATTTGAAAATGTTTTAACTAATAATTACCGTAGATGGATCGTGGCGTCGCTACAGTAATACAGTAATCAAATTTAATAGCGCAGTGATAACTAAACAAAATTAATTTTTTTAAATATAGATACATCAGTTTGTAACTTTTAAGTCACACGGTCCCATAGAGGGTTAATAAGGAGCCATGACCTCAAGCTCTGAATGCTTTTTCAAAGCTGACAATCCTACATAACTGTGAGTTATTCCCGTACATAAAACATAATCGTACGTAACAATAAATTCGTGTGCTTTTTAGCGACAATTATCTTCCAGCGCTTTGAAACGCCACTAAATCCAGTTCAATTCTTAAAAACGAAAGGTGGCTTAGCAATTCTAATATACAATACATTATTGAATAAAAATATTTTCTTTTATAATAAAAAAAATTGTTTTTCATTCACATGTTAACCCTTTGCACACGAACGTCTCCTCTCAGAGGACATCAGAGTTTATTAATGACATTAATGATTACAGAGGATGGACTTACGTCGGCATAACTTTTTTAAAAGATGCATGTTTCCTTGAAGTTCTCTATTTCAAATGGCAAGAGACAGCAAATCAAAAAGTATGGTACATATCGAAATATGGAACTATTTCTGTTTGCACGCTTTCCTATAAAAATGTCGCGAGATGGTTCCGAGTGCAAAGGATTAAAACCTGAACTTAAGCAATATAATACAGCTCTATTGCATCAAAATATTCAAAATTAATAAAAGACCACGTTAATATAATTTAGTGGAAACACAAAGTTCGCAGTGTATCTAAATATTCGACAAACTGTGTTCTTCAGAAGTGGTGCAATTTTATTGATCACTACTGTAATTGAGACTGTGAAGTTTCGCTCTGTATGTAATTTTCTTCTCACTATGCCCGTCAAGGGGTTAAAGGGCTCGTGAATGTATGTATTTAACCCTACTGTTGGGTTACTAATCGGGCACTATTTCTATATTTCTTGTAAGAATTTTTTAACATTCCTGTGAAAATATCGCGAAGTCTAGATTTTTATTTTTTTTTTATATTTTTACAATATTTTTCGATATAAGATTACATTGGATGGTTATGCTTTTGAGTACAATTATCAAACAAGCGTAAAAATTTCGGTTCCCAAAAGTAAGGTTCAAACAGTATTTTATTAATTTTATTGTAACAATTTACTAATAATTAAACTTCGTAACTTTGTGGGAAATACTAGTCAGAACTTAATTTCGTGCGACATAATTATTATTTAGAAGTTTCGAATGAAACTGTAGTTAATTTTAGGTACGGTACTACTAAGATTCATATATTACTAAGATAAATATTTACGTCTGAAACTGAAATGAAAGTTTTAAAGTACGCTGAAGGAATTCCAATTAAAAAATGGAATAATTGTAGATTATACAAAGTTAAATACACTTTGTACTCGATGCGAAAAGAATTAAATTTGTAATTCTTGATGCGTACGTTCGAAGAAAAAAGGTATTTAAGTTCGTACAACCTGAAAAAATATGCATACATTTAAGACTCTTAAGATCTGCTCCAGTTCCCTCTCTTTGAAAATTTTTCTCTTACACGAGTCAAAAGGTTTTTTATAACACAAAGTTTATACAGAAATTATGCCAGCTTATACAATAAAATCCTTTGTAACAGAATCAGTGGAGTACTTTACGTACTTTACATTTATCAGTTAACATAGTCGTAAACATATCTCGTACTTTTTATGGTATTTTAAATTTTCTTTATACTTCCAAAAATGTATACAATCTTGAGTCTCATCTTATAAATTTTATTCGATAACATCTTATGAATGTTTTCGGTTCTTCTTGAACCAATTTATTTGATCACTTTCTTCATCAGTTATTTATTTCACTATATTGAAACGTCTCAATTATAACATTATAAATGTAGCCTCTAAACAATTAAAAATTTGATCGTTCGGCTCAGTTTTTATAATCACTAAATACAAATCAAATTTAAAATAATAATTTTAAACACAATGCTATATTACGAAGCGCAAATAGATTCGAACATGTAAAATGTAAAGAGGAAGGATATTTATTGATAAATTAATTATTGTCATTTATCAGTCACAATTCGAGTTGCCGTATTAATTTAAGTGACGAGTGAGTCCTCTCTCGAGTGCAAAGGGTTAATTTCTGCGTTCAGTAAAATGCTTAGCGATTCCAAACTTTTGGCCAGCAGTGTATGTACGAATTTCGCGAGAAATGTGTACGGAATATGCAAAAAATGTGCAATATACAGAACGTACGTCGTACAAAAAATATTCAAAATAAGAAGTACATTTTTACTATCCCCTAAGGGCGAAACTTTCTATCTAGGTTCCAATTTTTTGCCTATCTTCCACAAAAATATGTACTTTCATAAACCACCACTCCCAAGCATCCTCAATAATTACTACTGTGGGGAATGGAAGTTTAGTCTAAAGCGATAGATGTGTGAATGAAGAGTACGTGTAATCTCCTTCAGAACTTAGGTTTCAAATTAAATTCTTCATTCATGTCAATTGAATTCTTTTGTTTTTTTATTTTAAAATAAAGCACAGTAATCAAATAAAGAATAAATTGTAATATTGTGGGAATGGAATCGTGAACTGGGAATGAATGTTTAGTCTAGAGCGATTGATGTGTGAATGAAGAGTATATGTAATTTTCTTTAGAAGTTAGGTTCCACGTTAAATTCTTCATTCTCGTCAATTGAACTTTTTTGTTTTTTATTTTAAAATAAAGCAAAATAATGAAATAAATAATAAATTGTAATATCGTGGGAATGGCATCGAGAGTCAGGAATGCATGTTTAGTCTAGAGCGATTGATGTGTGAATGAAGAGTATATGTAATTTTCTTTAGAAGTTAGGTTTCAAATTAAATTCTTCATTCTCGTCAATTGAATTTTTTTGTTTTTTTGTTTTTATTTTAAAATAAAGCAAAGTAATCAAACGAATAATAAATAGTAAAATCGTGGGAATAGAATCGTGAGCTGGGAATGAATGTTCAGGCTAGAGCGATAGATGTGTGAATGAAGAGTATTTTGGACCGAGCGATAAAGGTGTGAAAGAAGAGTGTTTGAATCAGCACGATAGATGTGAGAATGAAGAGTACTTGGGATCGAGCAACAGAAGTGCGAAAGAAGAGTGTTTGGACCGAGTGAACGAAATCATCGTTTAACCGAAGATTTTCGGAGAATGCCTGGACAGAGTGAGAGAGATTAAGGAATGAAAAGAGAGAGAATGTTGGAATATATGGTTAGGAAAATGCACTTGCGAGAGTTGAGAATGGACAGTCGAGGATAGAGAGTCGAGAATATAGAGTCAGAGAATGAGCTTGGAAGAAAACATAGAGAGAGCGCGCAAGATATAGAATTAAAGAGTATAATATTAGCATTAAAGACTCTGTTATATCTTACAATTGAGTATCCTTTACTCGTACCAACCCAACATTCCTACACTATCTATTGTTCGTTTATCCTCCAAGCTCACAAAACCTAGACCAATCACTGTTCCAGCGATCCATAAAAGAAACCTTCGTCACCCACCTCAACAGACGAACACCTCGCCCGATAAACTTTTTCCGCAGACGCGGTTCAATGTATTCCGTCTACGAACCGAGCAACATCAACACCCAGCAATAACGTTTACCGAGGAATAAATACCCCTGTCGCCATTTCAAACCTGTATATGCGATTCATCCCCTTAGTTACGTTAGATAGTGATTAGTGCGTGAGATATAGAATTAAAGAGTATAATAATAGCATTAAAGACTCTGTTATATCTTATAATTGAGTACACTTTATTCCAACCTCTTTGCACCAACCCAACATTCCTACACTATTTTTTTTATTTTTTTTATTTATTTTTTTTTTCGTGCCATCGCAGCAACCATCCTTTGGCATCTCGTTATAGGATACAGGCTCCCGAAAACCCAGCATTACCATTATCATCGGTGTCGGCGAACGTCATTGGCTTAATTGGTGTTGGTCGGTCGAACGTTTCGCCGGTGGTCGGCATGTATTCGGTGCAACCGTGCAGTTGAGCGCAGCCACGCGTGATTTCCCTCTGCACGGCCATCTGCACGCATCACAAACCCCAAAAGGGTGCTCTTTCACCCGGCCACCATCGGCTGGGTGGCCAGTGGGTGGCACGAGATATTGCCGGTTGCCCGGGTGAAGAGTCGAGATGGCGGCTGTGGGGCCGCCGGTGGTCTGGAAAGCGACGGTGCGCAAGTTCCAAAACAAACATACGACTTGAACGGCTCGAATCGTTTTCTGGTTGGAAACCTGCCTGGAAAATCGGCACGAACTTCGCAGGGGAAAGGCCGCTTCGTTGCGAGTTATGGTTGCCGACCTGGCCGGCTAGCCGATTCCAAATACTCGTTATTTTTTCAACGCGGCTCGACGAGGATTTGCTGTTCGCTCGTAACGAATCGAGTCGCTCGCGGTTTGATTCAACGCTAGGTTTTGTCGTTCGAAACGGAAAACTGGTGGTCGGGTCGGGAAAATTTGATGGTAGTTTAACTTCTGAGGTACGATCAGCTTTGCGATACGCTTTATGTTATTTATGTTGCTTTTGGTATAATATTTTACTGTTTCTCTGGTATAATTGTAAATGTTTGTTCATTTTTTTAATACTGCAGTGGATGTTTAAATTATTAGGGCAACAATGAGAAAAATGTGTTTTCTGTTTGGTTGAAGATGAAATCATAGGATCGAGAGTAATATTAATTTTTTGTATTTAAATATCTTTTTTTTTTATCTATTGTTTATAGTCGCATCAATCGCTATCTTATTATTATATAATACCCTGCTATCAAATATCTTTGTTTCATGATTACTTGTAAAAAATGCATGACAAAATTTCAATGTTGTAACGTAATTATTAAAAAATAATAACACGGTCAACATTTAATAACACCATCTCTTGCTGTAATAACAGCTTTCATTCTTTGCTACATACTTTTTATACATTTTTCACAGTTTCTTTTAAGTATATCCTCTGTTATATCTTTCAGTTAAGCGATTAGTTAATTGTTGCTTGTTTGTAATAATTTCCTTTGAAAAGATCCTTCTTTAATAACTTCTATGAATTTCCAATGGCGTTCAGGGTTGGAGAATTCCCAAGCCAATAAAAAATATTGATTTTTACACATTAATGTAGCGAAAGGGCAGTTTACAGTGTCCTTAACACTAGGTTTACGGGCACCAACTGGATCATTTTGATAGATAGATTAAAATACAAATTTTTTATATCATTAATTCACTTTAGTTTACATGAACAGATTTTTATTGGCAGAGATTTATTTACTACATTTTTCGTATGCAAATTTAATTTTTAGTTTATATTTTCTGCAACCGTATTTGTTAAATTTAAGCATGGAATTTAAAGTGCGTCAAATTAACGGGTTCCGTAAATCTAGTGTTAAATGAATATATATCAACAAATCATTTCATAAAAGAATAAAAAGAATTTTAAGTAACTATTTTTCTATTGAAAAGTTCATTAATAAAATGCGAAATCATACATTTATTTTAAATGTCCTAATAAATAGAATACCCACGGCATATAAATTAATAATAATTTAATACTAAACTGAACTTCGAAAGTAACGTTGTGTACACTCATTCATCCTATCTATTTAATTTTCTACAAATTGTGGTACCTGTATTCTTGTTTTAAAACAAATTAGTTATAAAGTACATCTATTCACGATATTTGAAACTGAAATGCAGAACTTAATGACTTTGAAAAATATATTTTTTAATACATCTATAACAGATCTAAGACGAACTTAAGAACTGCTCTTACAAATCCTTCGATACAATAATCAATCCACTAAAATCGTATCCTATATAAATATAATTTTACTCAATAGAACGACCGTACCGTCACAGAATACAAAATTTCAATTAATTTAATACACCGATTAAAAAAAAAGTTAGATAAAAAAAAACAAATAAAAACTTTCAGATCACGAAATTAAATATGAAAAACAAAAAAAATATATTCCAAACTAAATCAATCACTTTTCTCCACAGTAATATTTATCTATTATTTCATACACACTCAAAGCATCACCAACAAGAACCACGAAACATTATTAAAAACTACCAAACCCACAATCAGGAAAACAACCGATTCAGCTATTTCCAACTGATTCTTGTTTCATTTATCTACGCTCCTCTCCCATCCTATCCTCCTATCCTCCTATCTCCCTCATCACCATAAAACCTCAGACAGTAAGTAGCGCAGTAATTTGAACGAACGATCCCTCAAATCAGATCGAACGAGAGTCTTCGAACGATTCTCGGGCCGCAAGAAGCTACGCGTCGCTTGGTCAGGAGCGGAGGCGTAGTATTGTAGGGACGAAATGGTAGGGCGGAGGACGGCTGTTCTTTCGGCTGCGCGGACGAGATAGGAGGTATTATCGAGGAACTAATTAAACTGGAGCATAAGAAATAAAATAAAAGGAAGAGGGATTATCGTTCTCAAGGCAGACCGTTCCGCTCGGTCTTCTTTCTAACGTTCGAGAGACGAGAGAGATCTACATAGACCGTTGTCTATTCGAAACGTAACGCGGTCTGTTATAGTTAATCCTCCTATAACACGGTTAATTCGTTCCGTTTTTGTATCGAAGACAAGTTAAGGGATTGTACGATCGTAAATTAAAACAAAAAATTAACATTTTGTTGTTTAACTCTCGCAATACTGGGTTTATTCGGACTCAGTTGCAGGAGACTTACTTCGACTGTTTGAAAATTGATTTCGGCGGTCGTTTGTTTATGTTGCAGCGATAACGATACAAGCGTGCCTCGAAGTACTCTCTTTTTGGCAGTATTATAACTGAATATTACAAAAATGTGTGACTAATTACCGTATAATCAAAGTAAGAACGACCGCAGTAGTAGTGGCCAGTGTGTGGTCAGACACGTACTGCACGCAACGGAACAATAGTTATCTTCCGTTATATGTGAGTTGTGGCACACATATCATTTTGAAAATTGGTTCGAAATCAGTTGAATTAGCAAAAATTAATATGTATTATTTAATAATTTCATTTAACATACTAAAATACTTCATAAGAACAACGTAAACAATTATTACTTAAAACGTAGTCAGAATTTGATTAAATTTCTAAGTCTTTTAAAGTTTTTTTTTAAATTAAAAAAAATTTGTATTAATTAAACGATAGTTTTAAGTTTCTGCAATGAAATTTTAAATATTATTTTCGACATTGATTTTCGAGATATTGATCAGAACATAAGATCGTATATCTGTGCACTGTTGCGCGTCAACAAATCAAAGTGAGACCACCGTTAGTAACTTGATTTAGTCATTTTCGCCATTTTTTTGTTTTTCACATTACAGTTTGTTATATGAAGAGAACCCTTGGTGAAATTTACGACGCGGCCGCTAAGCTTTATTTCGTTTGAATTGCAGGACTTCTGTCTTCTTCGTAATTTTTAAAATACTTAAAGAATATCCTAACACGAGAAGCTCAAGATTGGTTTTCCAAGATGCGACTTTAACACGTTAAGCGCCACGCCGGTCTCTGCAAACTAACGCTGAAATTTCCGTTTAGAAGAACTGACAGTATCAATTTTAAAAAATAACACCTTACAATTCATTAATGGATTCTATTAAAACACATTAAACAAAGATACCGCTTTCCTTTGCAGGCCTCTACAATTTTCTTCTTAAATTCTTAACGATTTTGCGACCAAATATTTTTCAATTAGTATCGCATTACACAGCCTAACAGAAACTCGACCAAAATCGGCGTGGCGTTTAACGCGTTATCTTTCTCCCACTCGATAGCACTAAGCTAGAATAGTAAATTTCTAAGGCCCCCAGGACCCAACATATCGGCGGTTCAAGGATTCTCAGAAGTCCCACGAGACAATACCGATACACCCCAGCTCCTAGCGAAACGCGCTAAGAGTGCATTGGAAAGAAGCGCACAATGCACTTCCACCATAGAACGAAACGCAGTTTCGACAGACTGAGTTTTCCGAAGACAAGAAAAAATTTAGAAAGCAAACAGGGAACCTCATTTTCAATCTGAGTTTGACGGCACTCCTTTTTGTGCAATACACACGCGCCTAGTCAATATTCTCAAGCGGTGAGAATAATAGAAATGCGTCAACAATGAGAGCTGTCTAAGTTTGGTCTCGTCTCCAAGATCTCTCTCGTGTAAGGGATAAAAAGAGAGAGAGTCAAACAGAAGTAAAACGGAAGTACAACGGAAGGAACGGAAGAACGGAAGTACAACAGAAGGAACGGAAGAACGGAAGACACTAACACTTTCGGAAGTCTTTGTCAGAATAATCGAACTCTGGGAACTATTTGGTTTATTAAATAACAATAATAATTACTGAAGTTCAAAATAATACTCTTAATCAATATACGGCTCTCCTCGCTACTCTCTTTCCTTACGGCACTCTTACAACAAAATCTTCGCGCCCCGAACATTCGCTCACTTAAATACACATCCTTCAATCGCTCTATCTTTTTTCCACATACCCGGATCAGTCTCACTCGAAACCATAAATACATTCACACGACCACTCAAGAGGCCCATCTACTGGCGCCGTCCCGTCGCAGGTACTGGCGACTCTTACACTCGTGTGATACGAGAGCTATCCGAAACCGTGCTACAGGTAAACCGATTTATAAGAGTATCGTGTTCCAGGCGGTCAGTTGCAATTTTTGCACCTTGTTACATCGAAATAGTGTTCTCAGAGTACTGCGTTATAAGAAGGTTAACTGTATATCGAAGGTGGTGGCGGTAAGTCGATGGAGGTGGGTGTTTGCAACTCTGTTGGTTCTGCTTCTACGAGCGTTACCGTTGGTACCGGTGCCGGAGGCCGGAAAGTAATTAGGTTGTAGGCAAGAGATATAGCAGATATTGTAGCACGCTGCTTGTTACTTTGCCACGCTAGAGACTGGGCTGTACAGTTGTTGTTATCTAACTTAAATGAACCGTGTAATAATATCGTTAGAGGTATTTCGGTGCTCCGAACAGCAGCCTCTTTTCGTTACTTCGCTGGAGAGGATGGGATGTACATATGTATATACGTGTTGCGCATTCTCTTATTCCGATTCGTGGACGACCAATAACCGTGGATACGAAGTGAATGGGTGTTGCGTTATCGTTAGTGATAAGGGTTGGTTTGGAAGAAGGTGAATGGTTGTTTGTTTATTCTGTGATAGAGGATTGTGTGGTGTTGGAAGTATGTTTATAAAAGGTGGAGAAATTTTGGGATAATTAAATAAATA
>SMSQ01018670.1:9519-37586 GCA_019453375.1 Ctenoplectra terminalis | reverse complement strand
AAGTATATATAAGTAATAATGCATGACAATATATCAAATTGGTGCATATAAAATGTTTCTCCTAAATTTGAATTTGATAAATAATTTTGGAGCGAAAGAATTATGAAAGCAGCATTCGAGGAATTGTTTAACCCTAAAACCGATGATTTTTATAAATCTCAGAATAATCAAATTAATTAATCATTGAGAAATGTGTATAAAATCATATGGAAATTCTTTTAATTAAACACATATTGTTTCAAAGAAACTACTCGTGGTTAAAAGCTTATTTCAGAAAGCATTTCTTATGCACCAACCTAATAGCAGATTAAAAAATATTTCTTTTATTTTTTTTTCTTTGTAATAAATTAAAACCGCAGCGTAAGTTATTCACTTTCGAGAAATATTCTTAGCGTGATCATCAGTTTTGCTGTTAAAAGTTTATACTCGCTTTTGTGGTTTATAGTGATTTCTCACGTGTTAAATTACGTGTGGTGCAAGCATCGTACGTATCGTTGAAGTGTCTGTTAAATTCCTTCATGGTTGAATTATTTTATGACCCGTTAATGTAAATATTATCCTGTTCCTTATATTTTTAGCTTTTTCTATTCCTATTTATATTCTACATGGTAAGTTATGTTGAAGATATTTCATGAAAAAAAAAAATTAATTCAGTTCATTAAATAACTTTGTGTTATTGTAGTCGAGGCTTATCTTGAACTTTTAAGGTCGAGTACTTGCGTGATTTATAGTTTTACCTCGGTTATGAATCCGTACGGTAGTTTTCGTTTCGAGTTAATAAATTTATTTACGAAGCTTAACGTTCAGCTAGAGATTCACTGTGAGTATATATAGTTATCTTTATAGTTTAATAAGTAGACTGCGGATTTTTATGCATTTATGGGAAATTTATAGACATCAATTTGCACAGAATGCGCGTAATATGAACAAATATGAAAAATATCCAAATTATAGTGGTTTTTTATTCCTGGCGAGTGAAATGATATTGTATCGAAGTTTGAATTACCAGTAATCATTTCAAATGTTTATCTCTAAACAACGATATGCTGACAAAAATATTTTTTTTCAATTTTTTCAATTTTTATTAATTTTTATCTATTTTTATCAATTTTTTCAATTTTTATTAATTTTTTTCAATTTTGATCTATTTTTATCAATTTTTTCAATTTTTGCAAGATCTCTTATAAACTTCTAGCAGAATTATTATATTTTTCACACTGTGGAATTAATGTGGAATTAATATGGAATTAATATGGAATTAATCACTACTATGTTCAGGTCTGTGTAACCGAATCATATTTTTTATTCCTTTCGTATTTATTTTCTTTTATTTTGATCTTTATCGGAGTCATATTTTTCGACTTTGTCTATTTCTATACATGCTTTAGATTGAATCAATTTTTGACTAAAGTACATTTTTAAACGGACACAAAATTATGGCCTTTTCTGTCGCTTAATACATTTCGATGCGTAGAATTCAAAAATTCACGTCTTTACTTTAGGAATCCAGCGGTTCAAAAGTCACGCGTATATAAATTTGAGCGATTTTAGCGCGTTTGGTAGGCCACTTTGACGCCATGTTGATTTAATTGTTAATACAGCACACAATCATAATTGTCATACCATTTGAGCGTTTTTAGCGTACATATTTGGCAGGTCACTTTGACGCCATGTTGATTTAGTTCACACAGTACACGATTATAATTGTTATACAATTAAAGTAATTTTTTACGAAAACAATAGGAGAGTTAAAGGACCGAACTCATGCAGCAAGCTAATATAAATATAGTAGGACGTCGATTATTCGAAACATCGATTATCCAAATACCGGTCATCTGCATACAGTGCCTGATAAAATTGAATAGAAAAGAGATCGTTTATTTTTCATCTTTAATCCTGCTAAAGATCTCCGAAATTTTTCAATATAATCGTATTTCTCTTTTGTTAAAAAAAAAGTTGTAATTTTGAGAAAAATATATCCCGTTAATGCTGTTATTAATTTTTGAATTTTCTTGGCTCGTTTTTATACCAGAGATACGTTTTTCTTTCAAAATTAGCTCGCTTAAATAAAACGAGAGCGTTATTGAGAAAGGTCTAAAACTTCTTTACAAAATCTACAACTCGCTGGATGCTCTATTAATTAATCAATACTTCCGGTTGGCAAGCACCAGTCTTTTCTTCGAATGGGGCCAAGTTCTCAGCAAAATCTATTACGTGTTCTCAACTGTACAACAAGTAATAATACTCAACCAAAATTCTTTTAATCGCCAACAAATAGATTACCGTGTAATTAATTCACCATTAATTATCCATCATAGGTAACGACAAAAGAAGGTTACACAAATCTTGCTTTCTGCGAAGAAAATTAAACTCTTATTAACTTTTACTAAGTTTTTAGAATTTATTTTATTAAGCTCCGATTAAAACTTTATCGAGTTTCTTGGAATTTTTATTTTCCTCATTTACTAAAAATACATTTAAATATAAATGCATTCTGTTGTTTTTACTTGTTATTTTTCTTTCTTGCTAAAAAGCGCTCGATCCTCTTACTGTATAATTACATTTTTTTATTTTAAACTTTATTAACCCTAGGTTTGGGTCATTTCTGACACGATCAAAAAAATTTTCTAACTTTTTAGAAATTATTTTAGTAAGCTCCGATTAAAACTTTATCGAGTTTCTTGGAATTTTTATTTTCCTCATTTACTAAAAATACATTTAAATATAAATGCATTCTGTTGTTTTTACATGTTATTTTTCTTTCTTGCTAAAAAGCACTCGATCCTCTTACTGTACAATTATATTTTTTTATTTTAAACTTTATTAACCCTGCACTTGGGTCATTCCTGACACGATCAAAAAAATTTCCTAATTTTGAGAAAAATATAAAAAAACCAATTGTCAATACGAAAATCTTTTTTCAGTTTTATTAAGCGCACATTTTTTTCAGAATTAGGAATTTTTTTAGCCAAACGAGAGTGCGCTTGGGTCGGAAAGAATTTGAGTACCGTAGCAAGCTTAAACTCCAATTTTTTTAGCGTACCTTTTTTTATACATATTCTAGGACACGTAAATAAATTTTTTCTTACATTTTTTAAAAATAGTATGCAACTATAATTATTACATAATTAGCGTAATTTTTTATCAATAGATTAATAGAGTTAACACTTCTGACATGATAGAATTTATAGGCAAATGTAGCGAAATATTTTCTTGACATTGCACAAAACATCTAACATGACGTCCGTTAACATTAGAACTACCGAACCAGTCAAAATGAACTTATAGAAATTTTATAAATTCACAGAGATATATTTTTGATGATTTTTTATAATTTTTTGCGAAAAATGTGCACAAAGAATTATTACCTTTATTATAAGAATTTTTTCAAACACTCATCATCTTGATTTCTTTGCTACAAATAAATCTACTTTAACCTTTTATAGCCCGAATTTTGTTTGTTTATCGGAGAAAAAATTACGATGCTATTTTTCTTTTAAACAGTGTTTGTTGTACCTTAAATATGGATAATCCGAAAACAAGGTGTGACTAATTTAAATTTCCAATTTAGAAAATTTCCTCTGTTTAGAAAAAAAAACTGTTTCAGAAATTTTTATTTCTCTGTGTCAAGAAGCTATTGTATCACATTAGTATATAATTCTTTTCTGCTACAAACTGCTGTACCAAATATTATTTATCTTTCTATAAACAAAAGCGCAACAGTTCTGATGCAAGCGATAGTTAATTCACCTTTACTAATATTAATAAAATTGCTTATCATTTATTTATATTTTATATACGAAAACTATTTTTTATTCTTTCATTGATATTAAGATTCTATTATCTTATTTTAGATAAGATTCCTCTGCTATTTTATTATATTATTTTAACCCTCTATAGTCCGAATTTTGTCTGCTTATCGGAGAAAAAATTACGTAGAGCGCTTTCGAAAACTTAAAGCGCTCTTTTGGAAAGAAAAAAAATTCTAAATGTCTACGATTTCTTATTTATTTGGTTAATTTACTTTTACTTTAACCCTCTGTAGCCCGAATTTTGTCTGCTTATTAGAGAAAAAATTACGATTGATCACAGTTTCTCACTTTGATTCGAAAATGTTTTAACTAATAATTACTATAGACGGATCGTGGTATAACTACAGTAATACAGTAATCAAATTTAATAGTACACTGATAACCAAACAAAATTAATTTTTTAAAATATAGATGCATCGGTTTGTAACTTTTAAGTCACACGGTCCCATAGAAGATTAAATTACTTTGTAACGTTTTCGATCTCATATAAAGTTGCGTTATTGCACTAAAATATCCGTCTTCGTTCATATTCTCGCCGATTTTCATTACATTATGATATTTCATAAGTATACGCTCAATTTTGTGAGTAACCGTACTTGTACTTCCCAACGATACATAGAGCGTACATAGATACAACAGCGCCATAGAGAGTTAATCGGCGGTAATTCTAGTGTTAAACTGAAATAAAATGTAACGTCGATCGACACAGTTGTAAGATATCAGCAGGCTTGGACGTAACACTTTTATTTGTGACAGAGAACGTAAGAGGAATGCGATAAAAAGAGATACGCGCATCCTCGTTGATGTACATACACACGATGTTATGAGGAAGCGAGTGTAGCAACAATAGCTGTACATTATGTGGATAGGACGGAGGGGATAAGGTGCAATCCCCTTACACGTCCACAGTCTTCGTAGTCAACAATGAACTCATATTCTCATATTTTCTACGACTATTCCCACCTTCGTGGTTGTTGAACCAGAGTTCTCCGGCCTTAAACCGTAAATTCGCTTGAAACCTCTATGTTGCGTGTACGTGCCAATCGTCACCGCTAAAGACGTATTCAAATTACGCTAATGATTCGATTGTTTGCTGGAGGTCTCGGTTGAAGTCGAGCTTCGCGTGAATAAAAGTCGAATAAAAATGATTAACGCGTAAAGCGCTACGGCGGAGCGAGGCTGGACTTATCGTTTGGGCGCCATTTTGTTCTTAAGTAGCCAAGGTATCAATTTGAAAAAATAGTACTTTGTAATTTATCAAGAGGTTTTATTAAAATATACGACTTTACTTTGCAGACTTTTACAAATTTTTGTTTTTTCTTAAATTCTTTTTTTCTTCGCTATTTGTCGAACAAATGTTTTTTAATTCGTATCGGAGCGTAGAATTTAAGGGAATGTTTAATGTGTTAAAAGACATAATGTATTATCTTTTAAGAACAGTGTGTACGGTAGAATGTTGATTGTTTAAAATAATTGGGAGACAAATTCGTCCGAATAAGTGTTTTTTTTTTGTTTTTTTTTTTCTCATAATCGGCCTGAAAGAATCAAGTTTGCGAGTGTGTTGGAAATTAAGTAGAAATTAGACTGTGTTTGAATATGGATGTTTGTAACGTAAAGGAATATATATCTAACGAGAGAAATTGAGTATAAAAAGTAAGTTAAGCATTCTTAGATACCGCCAATTGACCGATTCTGTTTAAAATAATTTGAAGGGATTAAACTTAGAGAAGACATTGAAGCGAGGCATTTAAAATGGGAAGGATACGTGTCTCAAAATGTAAATATAGTTTAAATGTTTAATATGTACAGTGCTGGACATAACTGTGAGTTCGTTAAATATTTATAATTACTTTTATTATGTAATATATTTGCGTTGTTCATAGTCTTAGATTATGATCCGAGATTATACAAGGTTTGTAAGCGTGTTCCAATTATTTTTGAATATTTAGTGTTTATTTTTTTATTATAAAAATAATTCTAATATAATTTAAGATTGTAAACAACAATAATACGTTATCTAATAAATATTTGCAAATTTCAATTTTTAGTAGTTATTTATCGATCGAAATAATTATAGATCTATAATTGGTAGCGAACGTGTAAATTTTCAAGGTAAATAGATATTAATTACGACTTTATGATAAAAAGTTAACTTTCTAAATTTAGACTATTATTTTTCCAGTATCGAAGAAAAAATAATCCAATTCGCCTCGATTTACGCTATACGCAGCTCAATAATAAATTAACGCAAATATAGTAAAGTATATAGAGTAGTATAAAATATAGTAGTATAAAATATAATAAAGCATATATAAAGCAGTAAAAGTAAAGATTTTTATGTCCGAAACAATTTTTTTATTATTAATCACGAATTTGCAACAAAAACTAAACAATCTAAATTTTTACTATTATTTCTTCACTATCGGACAAAAAATAATCCAATTCGCCTCGATTTACGCTATACGCAGCTCAATAATAAATTAACGCAAATATACTAAAGTATACATAATAGTATAAAATATAGTAAAGTAGATATAGTAGTATAAAACGTAGTAAAGATTATATATAACGCGATAAAAGTAAAGATTTTTACGTTCGAAACAATTTGTTTCTTATTAATCGCGAATTTCTAACAAAAACAAAACATTCTAAATTTTTCCTATTACTTCTCCGCTATCGGACAAAAAATACTCCTACTCGCCCCGGTCTGCCCTATTATACCATACCCATTTCGACAAATTTGATAGTAAAGTTATTTTGTAGCTCAGAAGGAAGCTCAATTCCTTTTATCCTCCGTATTATCACAGCAAAACTGTGTGACGGAATAAGCTAAAACACTCGGTATTTCCGCGAGACAGCGCGCGGTTACGATGCATTAGATTGTTCGATCATCGTAAAGCTGATTATCGATGGCGGATGCGGAAACAGAAGTACCATCTGTATCACCTGTCGTTCGTACGTTGCGTCGAAACGAATGCCGTTTCCTTCCGACAAGATGGCACGTGTAAACGTTCCTCCCAGCAACATTGGACGCGACACAATAACACGCGCCTGTCACGAGATAAGCCGACGGAATTTGATGTTTCCTGGGCAATATAGAATGCGTACAGCATGGGTAAAACAAAAGGCGTAGCAGCGAGCGATCGACAATGTTCTCGCTCGGTGCAACAGCTGCTTACTCGTTCTTGCCGGTTTCTTCCGTTACGCGAAATTATTTTAACCTATCATTCTCGCGGAAGCGTGTAATGTTTATGGTGCACGGGATACACGTGCAGGGTTCGATGATGATTTCGATACTTCAAGAGCGAGGCACGCAATTCCAGCAGATAATTTCATTTTATGTGTCTGCGTCGATTTTATGTTTAATGTACGTACCGAGGTGTAAAACTTTCCTATCGAAGGCTATTAAGGAGGAAATAGAATCAAACAATAATTTTTATGTTTCAATGTATTGCTAGGCGGATGTTTATGCGAGCAAAATATGTTACTATATAGGGTAAGTCTGGGATAGTTCGAGCTTTTTTTTTTAATACGTTAACTGCCACAGTGGTCATATGTGACCGGAGTTTGTTTCTGCTGTAGCGACACGGTGGTCATCGGTGACCAGAGTGCTTTAAATCTTTATAATTGTAAACATTAAATGAAGATTGATAGTTAACGAATTTTGAACATCATCATCGCTATTAGAGAATAGTTTGAAATAAAGTGTACATTATTCGACAATTAAAAATTTTTATTAGATCAAAAATGAGAGATTAAATGAAAATAATATTAAATAAAAATGAAATGAAGATTGATAGTTAACGAATTTTGAACATCATCATCGCTATTAGAGAATAGTTTGAAATAAAGTGTACATTATTCGACAATTAAAAATTGTTATTAGATCAAAAATGAGAGATTAAATGAAAATAATATTAAATAAAAATTAAATGAAGATTGATAGTTAATGAATTTTCAACATCATCATTGCTATTAGAGAATACTTTGAAATAAACTTTAACATTATTCGACAATTAAAAATTTTTATTACATCAAAAATGAGAGATTAAATGAAAATAAAATAAAATAAAAATTAAATGAAGATTGATAGTTAATGAATTTTCAACATCATCATTGCTAT
Organism: Ctenoplectra terminalis; assembly: GCA_019453375.1. Taxonomy (NCBI): domain Eukaryota; kingdom Metazoa; phylum Arthropoda; class Insecta; order Hymenoptera; family Apidae; genus Ctenoplectra; species Ctenoplectra terminalis. Next base: position 29,651 of record SMSQ01018670.1, on the reverse strand, counting down.
TAGAGAATACTTTGAAATAAAGTGTGCACTATTGGACAATTAAAAATTTTTATTAGATCAAAAATGAGAGATTAAATGAAAATAATATTAAATAAAAATGAAACGAAGATTGATGGTTAGTGAATTTTCAACATCATCATTGCTATTAGAGAACACTTTGAAATAAAGTGTACATTATTCGACAATTAAAAATTTTTATTACATCAAAAATGAGAGATTAAATGAAAATAATATTAAATAAAAATGAAACGAAGATTGATGATTAGTGAATTTTCAACATCATCATCGCTATTAGAGAACACTTTGAAATAAAGTGTACATTATTCGACAATTAAAAATTTTTATTAGATAAAAAATGAGAGATTAAATGAAAATAAAATAAAATAAAAATTAAATGAAGATTGATAGTTAATGAATTTTCAACATCATCATTGCTATTAGAGAATACTTTGAAATAAACTGTGCACTATTGGACAATTAAAAATTTTTATTAGATCAAAAATGAGAATTTATATATTATATATATCGTGAAATAACGTCCATAGTTTACATGTTTAACCGAATTTTCGCTTGCGGAGGTTTCGAATTATTTTGTTTTAGTTTTACTTACTAGTAAAGAGAATAGTATAAGTAAATTTCTAGTAAATTTAAATAAATTCAAATGAATAATAGTAAATTTCTGGTAAAGTCGGTACGAGAATGATAATAAATTGATTTATTTGTTTTATTTTGAGATATTAATACTGTCCGGTGGTCGAAGTATTCCAGGCTTGTTCTGTATAAAATGAGTATTAAAATTAGTATATTTTGAAGAAATTTATCGGAGTTTTTGTGTCTGTGTGTTTATATATTTAGGTTGGTGCATATAAAATGTCGAATTTTAAGTACTGTATATGTAAATTTTGGTGTCCCTGCTTCCACCATATGGTTGTTTGTGAGATAACCTTTTATGCAGTCAAATTATCTAGTAGTAAAATTATATTATGCTCGGAAAGCATTTTCCAAAGTTGTGCGTTTTAGTCATTTTTTACAGATTCATTGTAGGTATGAATTTTGCTGATATTCGTACAATTTTATGCACGTTTCATAATGATTAAATAATGTAATAATCCAAAATTTATAAAAATTATTGGTTCTAGAATTAAGAACTTTTTCAAATGCTGCTTTTATAATTTCATCATTCCACAACAATTTGTGAAATTAAAAATTGGAGAAACGATAGGTTAGACCGAGANTGCTTTTATAATTTCATCATTCCACAACAATTTGTGAAATTAAAAATTAGAGAAATGATAGGATAGACCGAGGCGAATCGAATTAAGTTTAAAAAGAATTTTGTATTATTAATGTTTGAATCAAATGGGTATTAATTACGAATTTATATCAAAAAGTTAATTTTCTATATTTTAGCTACTATTTGTTCACTGTCAAAAGCAAACGACCTCATTCGCCTTGGTCTACCCTATAATTTTATTTCTATTCTCCCATGTTTCATAATTTACTTCAAATTTATAATTTAAAAGAAAAAATTGCTTTATAAAAAACTAAATTTCCAAATTTTAACAATTATTTTTTCACTGTCAAAAGCAAACGACCTCGTTCGCCTCGGTCTGCCCTATTTACTTCAAATTTATAATTTAAAAGAAAAAATTGCTTTACGAAAAGCTAAATTTCCAAATTTTAACTATTATTTTTTCACTATCAAAAGCAAACGGTCCCATTCGCCACGGTATATCCTATAATTTTATTTGTATTCTCGTAAGGTTCATAATTTACTTCAAATTCATAATTTAAAAGAAAATATGGAAAGTTGATTTTTATAAAGCGGTTTTTTAACTATTATTTTTTCATTGTCAAACGCAAATCATCCCATTCGCCTCGGTCTATTCTATTATTTTATTTCTATTTTCACAAGTTTTATAATTTATTCCCAATTTATAATTCAAAAGAAAAAAACGCTTTATAAAAATCTAAATTTCAAAATTTTAGCTGTTATTTTTTCACTATTAAACAGAAAATTATCCGATTCGCTTCGGTCTACCCTACAATTTAATTTCTATTTTCACAAGTTCCACAATTTACTCCCAATTTTTAATTCAAAACAAAAAACCGCTTTATAAAAAATTAACTTTCCAAACTTTAACTATTATTTTTTCACTATTAAACCCAAAATTATCCAATTCGCCTCGATCTACCCTATAATTTAATTTCTATTTCCACAAGTTCCATAATTTACTCCCAATTTATAATTCAAAACAAAAAACCGCTTTATAAAAAGCTAAATTTCAAAATACTTATTATTTTCTCTCTACCAAAAAAAAAAAAAAAAAAAAGAAAACAATCCCATTCATCTGAATCTTTCCCATTTCATACGAATCGACCTATTACATTCAATCAATGAAACAATAAGAACAAAATTTTCTATATCTAATATCTAATAATCACATATTTTCAAACACGAACACACGTTACAACACTTTGAATTAACCGAAGAAACGATGAAATTTATTTTCGCTACCGACTTAAACTTGGAAGGAAAGAAAAAATAAAGATGTAGATCGTCCCTACGAAACTGGAGACCGAAGGCATTTGCATGAAATCTAAAATCGCACGAGGTCGCGTTTTACAGTGAACTGCACTTTCGATGCAGACGCGACTGCATCAAGAAGCGTGGGTACCGGAATGGGAAAGAATGCGGGGGCGATGATGTCTGGCCGACTCATTACACCAGTCCCGGAAAGTCTCGAGTAGAACCGTAAGCGCATGAACTGCATGAAACGATAAATAAAAGGTGCAAAGAGACGTAACAACAGGAAGAGGCGTTCTCGAATGCGGAACTGCGTTGTGTATCGGCTCGCGAGATATCAAGCACCGCAGAAAAACGTGGACAACTCCCGATGGAACGTGGAACAAAATCATTAAGTCTGAACCGTGATCGAAAGAAGTTACATACATCGTCGCGCCGACGCGTACGGATCTCGTAATTTTTCTGGTGCTCGTCGTTCCTAGATTCCGAGATAAGAAAAACGTGCAACGCACTTTTAGTACATAAATATCATCGGCTTGATGGTGAAACTGGTCGAGCCTACTTTTTTTTTATGAAATGAAACTGAAAAGGAAAATGTGTTTTACGGTATATTCCGAAATCATTGAAATCGGTGAAGAGGCAGTTTTTTTTGCAGTTAGAAAATTAGATTTTACTGAAATCTATTTGAAATAAAATGTTACAGGTGCCACTTATTTGGTGCATTATTTTTTTTTTGTGTAATTTAATAGTTTTATAATATTGTTTTTTTTTTCTATTATTAAGATTAGTTTTATAATCTTATTTTTTTTTCTTGTTATTAGGAGCATTTTTATGATATTTTTTTTTTATTATTAAGATCATTTTTATAATATTTTTTTTATTACTAAGGTTATTTTTATAATCTTATTTTTTCTATTATTAAGATTATTTTGATAATGTTATTTTTTTTATTACTTTGGTTATTTTTATAATCTTATTTTTTCCGTTAGTAAGATTAGATTTATGATCTTAATTTTTTCTATTACTAAAATTATTTTTATAATTCTATTTTTTTCTATTAATAAGATTAGTTTTATAATCTTATTTTTTTTTTTACCATTAAGAGTATTTTTATAATATTTTTTTTAATTATTAAGATCATTTTTACAATATTTTTTTATTACTTTGGTTATTTTTATAATCTTATTTTTTTCTATTATTAAAAGTAGTTTTATAATCCTATTTTTTTCTATTATTAAGAATAGTTTCATAATCTTATTTTTCAGTGTCTTTTACTTTAATTAAACAAATTCTTGCAGCGCATTGAGGAGTACTTAACTAATTTTATGAGGCATTTACAATGCAGTAAAATTATGACAATAATAATAATAATAATTCGTGTAGAGAAGAACTTATGTTTTGAATTAGCTTTCAGTTATTATTGTCTTGGTTGTTGTAACAGATACAATTTTAAGTTTGCATTCATTGAAAATTAAGAAAAAATGGACAAAAGTCTATTGAATAAAAATTTAGCGAAGCGAAAAGAGTGTATTAAATAATGCAAGCTTAGAAAATCGGTAGCCTATTGACGAAAACTTGAGGAAACTGGAGCAATTTTAATTAAACAAATTCTTGTAGCGCATTGAGGAGTACTTAATTGATTTTATGAGGCATTTACAATGCCCGACGCGAGAGAGAACGTTCATAAGTAATTAAGCAATTTCACGAATTAGTATGCCTTAATTGCTGAAATAAAATTGTCACAAAATTTTGAATTGTGCTTGTGCGATGCAGGACATTTGTAATTAAATCACTAATTTCCTCCATTTGACACTCAACGTGCTGCTTATGCATATCCTTTAATTAAATGTCCTTTTGCTTTTTTCTTTAAACTCTCACAAGGTAAACAATAGATAAAAAGGTGTAATAACACCGTGTCATTAGTTTAAACAATTTTTGAACATTCAGGTACAAAATTGATGGGCTTCAGTTTTTAGTAGCCTGCTTAACGATCGTGTTTTATTATTGATGTCAGAGTTTATGCATAATAAATATGCAAATAAAATGTCTGAAATATAAAAATATAATTTATGGACATATTTAAAAATATACCAACGCATGCGAAAAATATATAGGATGTTAAAAATACGTCATAGTAAGGGAAACTTCATGATTTAAATATTATGATTATAATTTGAATTACTAAAAAGTAATTAATAAAATAGTATGCAGTATTTTATTAAAGTTATATTATAGTATTTTATTAATAATAGTAATAAATAAAATTACTAAAAGTTGTTAAATTTTATTAATCACTGTAATTAATAAAATTCCCCCCCAAAATATAAAGTATTAATAAAAATAAAAAATGTAAATATACAATAATTAATAAAATTACCAAAAAGTTACTAAATTTTACTAATAACAGTAATTAATAAAATTAAAAAAAGAAAAATGAAAATATAAAGTATTACTAAAAATAGAAAATGTAAACATAGAATAATTAATAAATTTACTGAAAAGTTACTAAATTTAACTAACAGCAGTAATTAATAAAATAAAAAAAAGAAAAATGTAAATATAAAGTATTAACAAAAATAAAAAATGTAAATATACAATAATTAATAAATTTACTAAAAAATTACTTTTATTAACAACAGTGATTAAAATTGCAAAAAAGAAATGTAAATATAAAGTATTATAAGTATTTTTTCTATATCAGTGGCATTTAATTGACATTTATTAATTAAGATTAATTTATAAACAGATAATTTATGTGATCGACATTACATAATGCGATCAGGATATATATTCTACCTATCGTACCTAATAAATTTAAAAAATTGTTCCTCTTATAAAATATTACAATTATAGGTCAGTTTCTCACGAAAGATTACACCGTTCTCGACTACACCATACTTTCTTCCGCATATTTTTCAAACTCCAATCTGCTTTAATTATTTTATCCGTAATTCAAGGGTTGGAAAATTGTTTTAACAAACTTTGACGTCTAGCCTATCCGTACACCTTTATCGAAAGCATCTGCGCTATAAATTTTTTAAGATTAATTTCCTGTAAAAGAAGCGGGTTGTACGTCAACTCCTATTACAACTTCCATTTATTTTCCTATGAAAAATTACATAGCTTATTTCTATTGTACTTTAATTCTTTGTAACTTGATGTGAATTAAAAATTGCATACCTATAGATCTGCAGTCTTTTTTATTACTTTTTATTTGCTTATTACTGTTTCATTTTATTAGTATATTATTATATTAGTATAAGTCGAGCTATTTATAGTAATTATTAGTTCCTAATTTTTTCTATCACAAACACATCGAATTTTAATTATAGAAGACTGTATACTACTTAAACAAACAGATATTTTACCAAACAATTTACATCATAAAATTCATCGTAGAAAAACAGTAATTTCATCCATGTACACAATCTTTCTATGTTTAATAATTTTCGAGATATTCATCGAAAAAGGTTTTGCATCTCTAACTTTGGGAATGATTTGCAACCCTTTAATACGGACGGCCGTTGATAAAAAAAAAATACGTTAAATATTTTTACGAAAACTACATTATACATAAACTTCATCAAAATTGGCGAATGACATTTCGGTAGGTTCTCCTGTTATCTCTCTATGGGACCGTGTGACTTAAAAGTTACAAACTGATGTATCTATATTTTAAAAATTAATTTTATTTAGTTATCACTGCGCTATTAAATTTGATTACTGTATCACTGTAGCGACACCGCAATCCATCTACAGTAATTATTAGTTAAAACATTTTCAAAGCAAAGTGAAAAAGTATAATCAATCGTAATTTTTTCTCTAATAAACAAANAACATACACACCTGTTCGATAGTAGCTTTATATTATTGATTTGTAACTTGTGGTTACAACTACTACTTTGTAATTTATTATTCTCGCGATTGTTATATAGTAAACCGACAATTATTCGAACCGATTTGGGACCGAGGTGGTTCGATAAATTGAATGTATTTAGGTACCGGGGAAAGTTGGTGCGGTTTTTTGCGAGAGATTAATTCAAATTTAATTTCTTGTAGTATTTTGCGGAAATGATATAATAACGGTGGTATCGTTAAAAGATTTTGTCCATTCGGTTGGCGCGCACTATTTCAATTCTTCGTTTGTTTCAATGTTCCGTTGTCTGTCCAAAGTTGAAGATGGTGAGCGAGATGTTAAAAATTCGCGCTTTCGTATTTTGTGAATTTAAGTTTGGAAACGCAGCAAGAAATGTAGCAGAACGCATCTGTAGCGTTCGTAGAGATCTTTCTGTTGTTAAAAAGACAGCACAACAAACTGGTTCGAGTTTATTCCAAGCTTGTAAAAATTGAAACGATAACGAGATGCAAACAGCGGTTAATTTATTTCTCGCAATCAGAACTCGAGATTTTTATACCAATGGAGCGTATAAGTTTAAGAAACATTGGAAAAGCGCTGCGGAAATCAATAACGATTACTTTATTAAATAAAATTACATTTCAGGAAAGTTGGGACTCTTTGAAGTTTGTAGAATAAATCCGCATCAACTTTTTCCGACATCTAATAGTAAACGTTGCACAAAATATTGATTCATTTTTTAAGTGATTTGAAATTATAATGTATAGAGTAAATCTAGAATAGTGCGACAAAAGTAAAACAAATAAATCGGCTTATTGTTATTCTCGTACTGGCAAGTGTCGCGAAACCGTATATATATTATAAATTACATTTAAAGTTTTGTGCATACTAGAAAGTAAAACTAAAGGAACGAAGTACTTGTGAACATTAAGATGGATATACAAGAAAAGGAAAAAGGGTTGATTTAACTTTTTTAAAGACAATGTCACTTTTTTTATTCCAATTTGAAAAGCTGTTTTGAAATATAGAGTTGATCGGTAGGCCGGGAGATAAAATAAAAAAGAAGGAAAATATTGCAAAGCACATAGGATAAGTCCGGAATAGTTCGACCACCGGGAGAGATCGGCCAGTATTTAATATCTCAAAATAAAACAAATAAATCGGCTTATTATTAATCTCTTACAGACGACTGTCGCGAAATCGTATATATATTATAAATTACATTTATTTTGCACGAACTAAAAAGTAAAATTAAAAAAAACTATTTCCAAATCTCCGCAAGCGAGAATTGGGTTAAATGTGTAAGGTGTGGACGTTGTTTCATGATGGATGCTCCGAGCATGGGAACATTTGTGATTTATGTGGAAAATTTACGAAAAAGTAATATATCAGCTAATTTTCTCTTGTATTATATTTTGTATAAACTACATTTTTTGTTATTTTTTCAAGGTGGACGCTCTAACCCGAACATATGGGCGAGAGATTACGAGCGTCCATTTGCAATGTTGGTATTTCCTGATTAAAAAAAGAAATAAATATTTTAATACGTCGCCAAGTACGATTTACATATATTCTAAATTACTTACGCGCTGCTTTAATTTTCCCAAAACAACAAAAATATAAAAAAATCAACAGCGCAATGGCTTTTCTCCAAAAAGTGGTCCAACTTTCCCGGACTTACCCTACTTGAAAGCAGTTTTCTGTAGGAACCAAATTCCGTACAATTTGCATGGAAATTTGATGCATAGGATATATTAATAAATTAAAATATAACGCGGACGAGATTATTTGAGAAAGTTGTTGATACAATTTCACGTCACTATTAACATTAAGAAAAACGTCGGCATTTCTTGATTAAAAAAAGAAATATATATTTTAATACGTCGCCAAGTACGATTTACATATATTCTAAATTACTTACGCGTTCCTTTAATTTTCCTAAACAACAAAAATATAAAAAACCAACAATGCAATGGTTTCTTTTCAAAAAGTGTTCGAACTATCTCGGACTTACCCTATTTGATACGTCTATTGTTACACACGTGGGTTTTTAAAATTTGTTTAAAGAAAACACAGTTTAGTTAATGACTTAACACTATGCGCTTAATTGGGACACATTGGAACCGAACTAATTTATCCCATTGAAGCGAATTTCAGCAAAGAAAATCTGAAGAAAGTAAAAAATAAAGTAAAATACGATTTTTGGACGATTTATTTCTGTTTAAATATCTATGTGAAGATTAATAACAGAAATTTGACCGTTCTGTTATCTGAAAGTTCCTTTATTTGAATACTATGTCTCCCTTTCAGTTTTAATATTCGACTTTATTATTATGAAATATAAGCGTCTACTATTTTATTTGTGCAGTCCTATCTGATTTTTACAAATTTATAAATATAGCTATAATTCTATGGTTTTATTCTTTTCTTCTATTATTATTAAGATTTTTAGCGTCCATTTGCAGTTGTTAGAGATATAAGATATTAATATCCTTTTCGTTGAATGACATTGACACCCGTTTTGTTGTTACCAGGCATTCAACAAATGTTTATCAAATGTAGTTAAGTTCAGTTTGCCTCTGTCAACACGTTCTCGTACTACCGTTCAATCTTTACATAATTTATTTATTGTAAAAAGTGTTCGCTTCGATCCTCTACCTCTAACAGCAATGTTGGTATTTCCTGATTAAAAAAAGAGATAAATATTTTAATACGTCGCCAAGTACGATTCGCATATCCTCTAAATTACTTACTCGCTGCTTTAATTTTCTCAAAACAACAAAAATATAAAAAAATCAACAGCGTAGTGGCTTTTCTCCAAAAAGTGGTCCAACTATCCCGGACTTACCCTACTTGAAAGCAATTTTCTGTAGGAACCAAATTCCATACAATTTGAATGCAAATTCGATGCACGGGATACATTAATGAATTAAAATATAACGCGGACGAGATTATTTGAGAAAGTTGTTGATACAATTTCACGTCACTATTAACATTAAGAAAAACGTCTTGTGCGTACGAAATAGATTGTAAAATGAAGAGCGGGGCACGGTACAAACTACACGATGCAATGCAAACATGATACGACGAGAATCTGCAAAAGCAATTTGAATTTGCCGAGAGAGAATTTAAATTGCTTTCGAACAGTCTGAATTACAAGGTAGCTTCAAATTGTCTTCTAGCAATTCACGTCCGGTTTGCATGATAGAATTTATTTCTAGTGCACACAATATTAAAGTGAGGAATTAAACGAGATCGTTGGGAACAATTTCGACTAATTGTTGCGAGCGACGTCGTTCACTTTTAAAATATATTTTTTTTTTTACGAACGATACTGTACCAAATATAAATAATAATAACTCTGTGTCCAATAACTGAGTATTTCTCGAATTTAGAGTATTTAATAATAGCAATTAACTCTCTGATACTAAAGCGAAGTCTCGTAAAAGCTACTCGTCCGAATTGATGTCTGTTTAATATAAAGTTTCAAGTTCCGTTAATTTAATCCTCAATCGATGAAGCGGAACCTGACGCATCGCTGTTGGTTTCCAGCGAAGCATTGAATCTTTAGATCTTTTTAGGGAAAAAAGGATTTGAATATTTCTTGCGGGTATACGTATGAATGGAATTTTATTTGTAAGAAAACGTGGAAGTAAAGAAGCATCTGTTTAAAGTTTCATGGAGTTTCTCTGACTTCAGCTTATCGGTTAAGGATGAAGTTGAAGTAAAAGAATCAGTGCGAGGTGGTTTTTATTGGCCGTTTCAAATAAAATGTGATTAAAGTAAAAACTGTTTTAATATTTAACATATTGACGACGCGACCTTATTTTTGTAAATCTTAAATATTTGTGAAAATAATTTGTATTCTAAAGATTTATCTCTGCACTATTAAATTTGATTACTGTATTACTGTAACGACACCACGATCCATTTACAGTAATTATTAGTTAAAACATTTACGAATCAAAGTGAAAAACTGTAATCAATCGTAATATTTTTTCCAATAAGTAGACAAAATTCGGGTTACAGAAGGTTAAAATCCAGCAACGATACCGCAACCCATCTATAGAAGTTACTAGTTTAAAAATTTTCAAATCAAAGTGAAAACTGTAACCAATCGTAATTTTTTCTTCGATAAGCAGCCAAAATTCGGGCTACAGAGGATTAAAATCCAGCAATGACACCACGATCCATATACAGTAATTATTACTTAAAACATTTTCAAATAAAAGTGAAAAACTGTAATCAATCGTAATTTTTTCTCCAATAAACAGACAAAATTCGGGTTACAGAAGGTTAAAATCCAGCAACGATACCGCAACCCATCTATAGAAGTTACTAGTTTAAAAATTTTCAAATCAAAGTGAAAAACTGTAACCAATCGTAATTTTTTCTTCGATAAGCAGCCAAAATTCGGGCTACAGAGGATTAAAATCCAGCAACGATACCACAATCCATATATAGGAATTATTAGTTAAAACATTTACGAATCAAAGTGAAAAACTGTACTGAATCGTAATTTTTTCTCCAATAAGCAGAAAAAATTCGGGCTGTAGAGGGTTAAAATCCAGGAACGATACCACAATCCATTTATAGGAATTATTAGTATAAAAATCTTCAAATCAAAGTGAAAAACTGTAATCAATCGTAATTTTTTCTCCAATAAGCAGACAAAATTCGGGCTGTAGAGGGTTGAAGTAAAAGTAAATTAACCAAATAAATAAGAAATCGTAGACATTTATCATTTTCTTTCTTTCTTTCCAAAAGAGCACTTTAAGTTTTCGAAATAGTCCTTTGAAACTTAAAAAAGTCTTCGAGTGCAAAGGGTTAATTTTAGGGCTAACGAAGGTCAATACTTTTTTACTCGCAATTCGACATTCTTCCATATTTTGGTATAAAAAATATAGTATTCCATTTAACCCTCTATGGGACCGTGTAACTTAAAAGGTACAAACTGATGTATCTACATTTTAAAAAATTAATTTTATGTAGTTATCACTGCACTATTAAATTTTATTACTGTATTACTGTAGTTATATCATGAAAAAAATTAGGGGAACAATTTTATTTGTCGTCAAGTCACCTTTTATTTCAGTTAATATTTATTACGTAAATATACAACAGTGAAATCATACCGGAATGTTAATATTTCTTTGTTATTAAATATTGTGGTAACTGAATCGTAAATATCTTTTCGCAAAAAAATATCCTTTATAGAAAAAAATATTAAACGATGTCGAATCGGTTGTATCTTTAATTTATATTCGATCTTACGCATAAATTTCTTTAAAACATAACGAAATAGCGTATGAACTGTCACATTGACACTTGTCCATCTTTTATGTCAATTAAACACATTTTTCTCACCGATAAATGTAAAAAAAACAGTATTATATCTATGGCAATTATTATTTTAGAAGTTCTCAAATCAAAGTGAAATACTGTTATTTTTGTAAATCTTAAATATTTGTGAAAATAATTTGTATTCCAATGATCGATTATAATTTAAAGTTCGAATTAACCCTTCGACTACGGCAGACTTTGGCACGCACTGGCCGTACGGTACGGTACGAATTCACTCGCGACGCCCACCGGGTACGGCGAAATTTTTCGTTAGACATGCATTTCTGAGCAAGTATATTAAAATATTCAAAATACTGAAATTTATTAGATTAAACGAATATTACTTGAAGTGAACATTAATTTTAAGCTTTTCTTAAATAACAATATTTTATAATATTAATATTTTATTCATATTTTAACACTAGATTCACGGAACCCGTCAATTTGACGTAGTTCTAATTTCGGGTTTAAGTTTACCAAGTATGCGAGCAGAAATTGTACGCTCGAAATAAAATTTATATACGAAAAATATACTAAATAAATCTCTACTGATAAAAATTGAACGATTTAAAGTAAAGTGAACTAATTATATTACAAAATGTCTGTATTTTAATGTACCCATCGAAATGATCCAATCCAAGATCCGTAAATCTAGTGTTAAGCCAATATATTAGGTTGGGGAAAAAGAAATCCATTATTTTTTCGGTGGGTGGCTATAGGGATCGATATTTCGTAAAGTATCGATCAAACAATTTCAGATTTATGCTCGTTGTCAAGGTGACATTTCGCGCTAAACAAATTCTTTTGCTGTTTTTTGTTTGGTCCATTCAGTTTTGAGTTACAAGGTGTTAAAAATGGAAGTGAACAAAGAGAAAATTCGGTACATTTTACAATTTTTCTTTGATAAAGGCGGAAATGCAAGCCAGACGGCTGAAATTGTGAATGGTGTTTATGGTCCCGATACTGTAACAGCTAATTACGTGCAATTTTGGTTTCGTCGATTCCGTTCAGGTGTTTTTTATGTTAAAGATGCACCTCGCACAGGCAGGCCCGTCGTCAAAAATGTGGATAAAATCACAGAGATAATCGAAATTGACCGTCAGGTTAGTAGTCGTAGCATCGCCCAGGAGCTAAAGATCGACCATAAAACAGTTTTAAATCATTTCACGTAAAAATAATGGATTTCTTTTTCCCCAACCTAATATTTCGGACGCCATTAAGCGCCAACAGTACCGGGAAGCCATGTTTCGAACGCCAATAGGCGTCAATAGTAGTCACAGGGTTAAGATCATTTTTAATCGTAATATTTCGTACGTGGTCGTTTACTATTTATTAATTTTCAAGATACGAAATATAAAATAGGAGACATTTCGTCATCCGTCTGTAATGTATTTAACGTGTGTCCTATATTATATAAATATCAGAAATGTCTACAGTGACGTGGTATTTCAAAGAAGAGGGAAACGAGAAGTAAGTAATAAAGGGACGATTAAAAAGAAGAAAATGGCGCTGGTGACGCATCTGAATACGAAAAATACGAAGTACACCGTAATATCAAGTAACAAAGAGACGTGTGTTGACTTAAAAAACAATATCCGGAAAATATCATCTGGTTACTGACATATTTATTCAGAAAATGTATGATTAATTAAAAGACAAGGAATAAAATTATCCAGAATTTTGAATTTTTATACGGTAATAATAAAAAAATTCTGAAGTCCTATGAACTCCATCTTGAATCTTATATTAGAAACATAGTTCATTGGTACTAGAAGGTTAACAAAATATTTCAATATTTTCACGATGCAGTGATAATTAAAAAATTCTGAAGTTCTACGAACTCCATCTTGAATCTTACATTACAAACATAGTTCATTGGTACTAGAAGGTTAACAAAATTTCAGTATTTTTACGATGAAGTTTTGAGTATAATAAGTATATTCAGCGGTTGACTTTAATTCGGGAGTTTCGGGAAGAAAGATCCAATTAATTTGTAAATTTTGGTCCTCTATTTCTATCTGGCATTTATATCGACTCTTTTTACATGGTTCATTAAAGGTACATGGATTGTTTGTGTACTGCAATGCAAGATAAAGAATAGTGCTCTTGTGTATAGCATGTTGATTTCTTCGACAATAAATTAATTTAAATTAAGGATATTAGAACGGGAGGAACTAGAATAATGTTTTTTTTTTTATTAAGCTTTTAAAATCTCAATTGAGATTAATACTTAAGACTTATCATACACCAAGCCCTTTTTTTTTTTTTTTGTAAGATTTATTGTACAATTTAGATTTTAATTTAGATTTACTTTACAATTTGACCAGTGGACATTGGATAAATTCTTGTATACAGTGACTTGTTGAGAGAATTACTATTTTTCACGAAGGAAAAAATTGCTTGAAATCATCTCAGGAATCGTACCTTGAAGGGAATTACAGACCTTTTGAGACACCCCGTATATCATCCCCATAAGTAATGCGAGTATTCTAAAAAATCATGAATAAATATGAGTATGGGTTTAACGAGGGATCGAAAAATTGGAATTGAAAGAGAAAACCATTAGAAAAGTGGAGCAAAATGTATTGATGACCAATCTGTATAAACAGATTAATTTATTTCACACTTCTCGAGAAAAGAAAAATACTCGAATTACACATGGCTTGTGGGATGATTTAATACCTTTAAGATAGTGAAATATTAGAGCGTTCTAAAAAATATTTCACAGCTTTGATAATGTTACTAATTATTTTAGATACTCTAGCGAAACATATTTTCACGATACCAACAATGATATATTTTTTATTTACTCACAGTATCGTTATCTTTTTTGTTTCGATAAACTAAACGATTGAAGTGCGTAATATTTTCTATACTGTATTAAATATATACTATATATTTAAATATATTAATATATGCAAGTATATTAAATATATTTACAATCGATTAAAAAATTGGTTGAAAATGCTTCCTACTGCAAATAAAATTTAATTAATGCAATCACTTTTGATCCAACTGTTCTTATTAAAAATTAAGATACAGTTTACTGTCTCGCTAGTATCTTTCAGTAATCAAAGAAATAATTTAATCCATCGCGTCCGTGTAAATAAATAAATTCAAACGCTGGGATACTTTGGGAATTTTAAAGTAAATTGAAATCCTGTTATCGACACTGAAACCGTAAGTTCAATTAAAACGCGCGATATTCGATTTCGCCATGCAGGACTATGTCGTTACGAAAAAAAAAGAAAAAAAAAAAGAAAAAAGAAGCAAAGTGTAATAAAATCGATGATAAAATTCCGACGTCAATGGTACGAGCCGTTAATTACAATTGCGTTTTCTTGCAAAATCATTGAATCGTAGCAAACCGGTTAAAAATTAATTTACGATACTCGTTGGAACCTTTCAAAAAGTCGCAATCTAGAAAAGATTATGACCCATCTTCCTGCGATCAGAGTTCAAATAACAGATTTAATTAAATTCCATGCCAGCGAGTTTCGATTTCGGTTATCGTGTTCGCAGATGTGTTCGAACTCTGCACCAGTTTCCAGTTCGATTGTCAATGTAAGACGGTAAACAATAAAAACACCGCTTCGAACGTAATAATTCCGTGAAATTTTTGTTTCCACGTTAACGACGTTGTATATAACAATCGATAGAAAATTAATATTTATACGAAAACGTTATCGGATTTTTATGAAAACATTCGGAAATATTATTAACACTTGGCATGCGGGTATACTTCGCCGCCAACTTACGCGTGCAGCGGGCGTTTTTTCGTGAATCGCGCGGAAGTTTGGTTATTCAGTAAAATCGCGGTAACTCAAAAAAACGAAATAACTCAGCAAAAGACCGAGTAACTCAACAATCATAACTTGTGGGAAGAAAAAATGCAAAGCGTTGCCTAGCAACGCAAACAATCCGCATTAATGTCACACATACATATAATTATATGTATTTATTAGATTTGTGGTGGATACTCGCTATCAAATCTACTAAATTCGTATTTTTACGCGACCCGCGCTCCAGTGACAGACAGTAAAAAACGTAAAAATACGTTGCCCGCATGCCAAATGTTAAAATACATATATTAGTCCTTTTACCATTGATAAATAGAATCTAAGTTTAATTTAAAATGGATGGTTTTTTAAAATCGTAGCTGCGAAAAGGCAACCACTGTAAAAGCACCTCGATACACACTACTATTCCTATATTTGTATATTGCAGGCATTTATGAAAATTTCTGGCCGAAATACTTTTCGATAAATCAATTTTATTTGTAATTAACACATCTTTCACGGGAAGGGACTAAAGTTGTTTCGCGCGGATATCGCATCTTGAGCGGAAAGCGATTAAAGTCGTCTTTCACTGATTATTGATGAATTATTGTTATCGATGGGTTTTTGTAATGTTTTTACGATAAGATCAGACATGCGTTGGAAAAATACAAAAGGTGCGTTGCAAGAATGAATTCCTATGAATTCGTTTGACTTTTGTGGCAAAGTCCCCGCGCAAGATGTGTTAATAGTGCTGATAAATTAACCCTTTCGCTTCGAGCGCCGATAACTTCTATAACTTATAAACATTTATAACTTTCATTTATAACTTACAAAGCACGCGCTTATAAGCGGCGTGCACAATATGACTTGTGGGTAGCTTTGTAAATTATAAATGTAAGTTATAAATGTTTATAAGTGTAGGATCATACGGATCACGGAAATGACAAAATAGTATTTTGAAAGGTGAATATATTTAATAATAATAAAATAGAGATATAATAGAGGTATAATAGAGACGCCTTCGAAACACGCTTCTCCACGTCTCGACGAGAACTAACGATCATCCGTGCTTCTCGAAAGTCGTCAGCCCGACTACAATGTATTGTCTTTTCGACGCTATGGCGTCGTTCGGGCCGTCTGGACCCGCCGCCACACAACAAACGCGGCCGCCGAACCTACATAAGTTATAGAAGTTATAATAATATAGTAAAAGTTATAAGTTATAAAAGTTTATAAGATTGTTATATTCGGCAAAATAGTTATTTAAGACTCAGGAAAACGCATATACAACGCATACTGCACGTATTCACGGCGCGCGCTTCCGTTCAGTGACAGTACTTCGCCGGACTGGACAGCCGAAGCGAAAGGGTTAATACCGCGTAAACTTAGAATTTTACAGTTCTTTTAGTCGATGTTACGAGAAATTTTACGATAAAAATAAAGCGCAGAAAAATGAACGCGAAACCAAGAAATTATTTTGGTATATCATTCAAAGAGATTCTAGCTTCAAAATTTTATGCTGGTCGCGCGTATAATAATTCCGGGACGTTGGGATCCTAAAAAATTATTCACTACTCAAAGGGTTAACACACTTTTTTGTCTATCATTAACAAGTAATGTGTACATATTTGCAGGGTGACTTTACCTTTGCTTTTTACATATACTTTCAATGTCCTTTGAACTTTTTCACTCTTTGATACGATGCTTTGCTTTCTGTTTTTTTTTTTTTTTTAATTTTCCAACTCTTACACTTTGAATCTTTGATTCTCTGGCTCTTTGACTCTAAGCTTCCTATTCACTAGTTGTCACTTTGTAACCCATCAAGTGTTTTGTAACGTTATCGTACGTAGAGAAATTTAGATATTTGTGGCTTAAAATTGGACGAAATTTTCTCTTTGACTCAAATAGTTCTTTGATTCGTACACGTACACACCTTCGCTTAATTTTGTCTATATTTTTCGTAAAGTGGTTGTTACGTTGCATTAATAAGCATTTTGAAGAAGCGAATGTCGCATAACTTTTTTCGGTTACATTTGTTTACGAATATTAAAAGCTGCATTTTGTATAAAATCTCTGCTGTGTTCCTTAGTAAAAAAATTATCATTTATTTATTTATTTTAGGTCATATCTACATGATGGTTATTTGTGACCACAAAAATATACAATATTACATGGTTAATAGCTATATAGTTAAATCGAATCGGATCATTTTCCTTTGGTAGCGAATCAATAATAATGAAAATTTAGAAAGTTGACTTTTTTTGATAAATTCCTTATTGATTTTTTTTTTCTTTTTTTCTTTTGTGTCGCATCAATTGCTAATGCTTATTGCGGTACTGTAAATATAGTAGATGTAGGAATATGCAATACATATACAATAGATTAGATAACAGGATAATATTAACACTAGAACTACCGAACATAATTTCTTATAGAAATTTTAGAAATTTATAATATGGAATTCTTGGGGATTTTCCGTAATTTTTTGTAAAAAAAAATGCGCAAAGAATTTTTACCTTTATTATACGTATTTTTCGAAATACGTATCATTTTGATCTCTTTGGTACAAATAACTCTACTTTAACACTAGAACTACCGAAGTGGTCAAAATAACTGGTTTTCAATTTTTTATATAAATTCTATAAATTGATAATGGTGAATTTTTAAAAATTTTTTGCGATTTTCTGCAACGAACATAAATAAAGATTTATTTCATTTGCATCCTGTATTTTTTTTAAGTACTTACTATTCTGAATTTTTTAGTCGAAATAGGTGTACTTTAATCGTCGGTAGCTCTAGTGTTAAAGTCTATAAGTGTCGAACCTTGTGGAACTGTTTCGTTATTTGAAAAGTTCTTTATATTTGAGTTATTTAACATCATGTGAAATACAAAATATTAGCATGTGTTAATAATGTTATGCACAGTTATAATAATTAATAATGTTATATACAATACGTTAAATAACAGGATAATATTAATACTAGAACTACCGAATTTTTTTTTATAGAAATTTTATAAATTTACAATTATGTATTTTCAAGAATTTTCTACGACTTCTTGTAAAAAATATGTACAAAAAATGATTATCCTTATTGCAGATATTTTTTTTGTTCCTTTGATACAAATAAATCTACTTTAATCGCCTGTAGTTCTAGCGTTAATAAAAAAAAAAAGAAATTATACCAATAAAAAGATGAGTGAAAAAATTCTCACTTTTTTCGTTTCGTAATGCAAGTAAAACTGGTGTCGGAAAAAATCGAATTGGTTTTTCTAAAAATTTGTGCATACGGCAGAAAAAGTTGGTCAAAAGTGTAGAGAACGGAAGGAAAACTGTGTTTCCGTCCAACGAAAATTAATTGAAACGCGCGATATTCGATTTCATTGCACGCCGTATGTTCAAATCCGCAAGTGATTGTCTGTAGGGAGGTTAAAAAAAAAAAAAAAAGGAAAGAACAACAATACATCGTGCTCTCTGACCGAGCAATTTTCTCTACGTGTGGCCAACGAATAACGTTTAATTGTCACGCGCGAAATTGGGACAACGCTGGTTGTCAGCTACGTCTCGTAACGCGATTGCTTTCGTTTCTCATTCCTCTTTATTTTATCCTTCTCGTCTAGTCACCGTGTTTTTTAATTAAACGTGGCTTCTCTGACGTTGGTCCAGAGGTAATTTCGTGTGAAAATATAGGAAATGTTGTGACCAATCGTATCACGCAATTCTACAACCGATTCTGTACGGCTTGCTCTTCTTTGTTCCCCGATAACGTGAATTAACCTCGAACCTTTAAAACGGACTAACTGCTTTTAAATTGGACCAAATGACTCGAGCTTTTCGAGAAGTTAGAACGATTGGTTTAGTAGACGATGCGAGAAAGAAAATTTTCGAATAAAAATTCGCAAATTTGTTGGAATCGAAAAGAAAATAGGAAATAATTCCGGTGTTCGGTCCTGATCGGCTCCGAATAATTAGCAACGGTTCTAAAGCAAACCATCACGGTTTATGACACGGTAGGCTACAGACAGCTAATTCTTGGGTGCCATCTGGCTTGCAGACTATCGATGGCACGTGCAAGTTTTGGGCCCGAGTAGCGGTGCCATGTCATAAACCAGGAAATACCAAGGGGATAGGTTGGCGCGACCGAAGCTGTTTTCGCCAACCTGGAGGACCACGTGGCGACCGGAAGACGGTCTCGTTGGCAACTCGCGGCCTACCTACCCCGTAAGATGGACACAGTTCCCCTTGCAGAAAATAGCACGCCAAGGGCGTACTGGAAGGGAGGAACTGTGGCTGTTGCGACGCGCAACTCGCGGCAAGGGGGCATTCGTGGGCCTTCATGCGATCCTCAACGGTTTAGGAATTTCCCAGTAATCGTCATACCGCTACGCATTGTAATAGACTACTGCGCAAAAGTTGCGCAGAAATAACTTAATCCCCCGTAATCACTAATAAACTTTAATGTCCCCTCAGAGGGGACATCGGAGTGATAGGCTAGAATCACGATGACCCACGAGAGGGGACAACGGAGTGCAAAGGGTTAAAATATTCAAAATACTGGAAAATTTTAAAACGGACGAAACAAGCGAAATTTGATTTGGACGCCGATTGGCGTCTACAGTACCGGGAAG
>SMSQ01018669.1:147195-189793 GCA_019453375.1 Ctenoplectra terminalis | reverse complement strand
GTGTCTTTGTTCTCATCGTTCGCCAGAGCACAAACGCGCGGTGAAAAATCGGTGACGGTAATGACGGATTCGCGAATCTATATCTGTGCTATTGTATAAAGAGAGGGCCAATTTTTATGTTCGCGAAAAACTCAAGAACTACCGAACCGATCTTCCTTAAATTTTAATACATTATTCCTGAATGATCTAGGACGGACACAGACTATGTAGCGTGTCTCAAAAACGCGTTATTAACGTATAATTATTATGTAATTTTTTTCATGCGTATAACTGTTCTGCAAACTAGGTGATCCGCGTATTAGACAGTCTACTTCGGCCGGACATGCGCATACTGGGTCCGCGCGAGGTATCGTCGCTAGATGGCGAAGCTTGTCGCGCGCTTTCTCGCTAGAAGAGATAGTTAGAAAAGATAGTTGTAATAAATATGAATTAGTTATGTTAATATCTCGAGCGAATAATTCTTCTTTATTCGCCATTTATTTCTTAGCTTTTAAATGTATTAATTTGTTAATTTACAAGATTTAAAAGATAAATTATTGTTTCATTTGGATCTGATCCTATTATAAAATCGATGAAACGCAATTTTAAAGTGTGTTTTTATTCAAATGATGTATTTGTAGAGGGATAATTGTCGTGGTAAAACTAACCCAATATGGTTCAAAGTGCAACTTGTATTCACCTGGTTCGCAGAGGGTTAATCTAACTTTTTAAAAAATCATTTTACCATCTTCGATCTATAAATTATTTATTACTTATTTATTTATTTAAGTCACATCTACCTTATGGTTATTAATGGTCCCAAAAAATGTACAATATTGAATAAAAAAACACTGTATTACTTTTGATAAATGCAATAAAAAAAATTAATTTAACCTTTTATAACTCAAATTTTGTTTACTTATTAGACAAAAAAATGACCACTGATTAGAATGAAAAGATTGATTACAAGAAAGGTCATAAATAAATCTTTTACACAGAAATAACTAAACTTCGTACATCTTGCTATTCACCTCCAGTAATAATAAATAATAAATCTCTCGTACCAGGAATATTCCTTACTCTATAAAATGTTAGATTAAAAACAACATTTCTTCTTACTTCAAACCAATTTTCATGCATTCATGAACAATTTTAAGGCACATAAATGCTCGGGATGCACACAATAAACATAAATATATAAATAAACTCAAAATATCATTTTTTTAAAATTACAAATATGAGAGTAGCAGTTAACATGTGTAGCTACTAAAATAATAAAAATAATAAAAGGTTAACAAAAGATTGCAAAAAATTTTTCAAAAGCCACCATACTAAATTTATAAGATCTCTACCTATTACAAAACCCACCCTATTATTGAAACTTGAGAAGGGTGATAAATTAACGTATTACAGAAGAAAAGGACTGTTAAAGTACAGAATTATATACCAAACGAATAAAAAAGAATAATCCACCGTATTATTACTTCAAGACAGACTGAAAACCACGTCTATTCTTATTCCCTCAAGCATCGATTCCCAGCAGAGAGCCACGAATTTACAAATTAATGGCAATCGTTTTCCCTTTCATTAAACTCGCGTTATCGTCGACGGCGCGTCAATGGGTGCATTATCTGGGATATCTCGCAGGGAAAACGCGCTCACGTAGGCTAAGGTACAACAATTTTCCTTCGTGTGAGCGTTCTGAGCGTAGCCGGTGCCACGTAGACGGCACACGGCCGTGATTCACGGCTCCTGGTCTTTGCACTCTGTGCATGCGCCGCAAGCGTTAATGCCACATTAGCGGCGCACTTTTCCGAAGTTAATGCACCAGCAAATTCGCATTTAAAGTATCCATTCACCAACGCAGACGGCGTCCTCGGCTCATGCTTGAATACTGTTTAACGACGTAATCTACGCGAGAACGCCCGAAGGGAAAAAATATCCGTGACATTCGACAATTCGCCCTGTCGAGAAAATCGCGACCAAAGGTACCTTTAAAGCCGCTTAATCGGTCGGTGAATTGTTGAATCGTGCTCTCGAATCGGAAGTTGCGATCAGTTCTGCGTCGCAATTGAATAAGGGGAAGGATTTAATAACGCTGTGCAAAGATTTCTTACTTCTTTTCTCCTTCAATTGCTGGATTATCGTTGAGATAATAACACGGTTTCTTTNTTTTTTTTTTTTTTTTTTTTTTTTTTTTTTTTTTTTTTAATTTAACCCTGTAACCACTGGTGTCAGTAATAAACGATTTTGTAAAAGTATGTTGTAACGTGGGTATGGGTAATAAGCGGTTTGTAAGTTTTTTTTTCCTTTGAGAATTGATTACGGTAGTCGATTTTAAATTACACAAGAATTTTATAATTTTTTAATTTTATAATTTTTTGTTTTGAAATAATAATATTAATTAACTTCTATTATCGAAATTATAGGTATTAATACTTGAAGCGCCAGCTATTTTGTTGGAAACTTTATCTAAAATATTGCAATATTTACGGATCTTTTATGGATAAAATTAATTAACCGGTGTGGAGCGCGAAAATTTTATTTAACGATTTTATATGATTACGATAAAGAGTTGAATTAATTAACCCTCTTAAGTTACAAATTAATGTATCTACGTTTAAAAAAATGTATTTTATTTTAAGTTATCACTGTACTGTTAAATTTGATTACCGTATTACTGTAGAGATACCACGATCCAGCTACAGCAATTGTTAGTTTAAAAATTTTCAAATCAAAATGAAAAACTGTAATCAATCGTAATTTTTTCTCTGATAAAGTTTAGGTTATAATAGGTTAACACTGTTTCAAATTTTATTTTCGTTAAAAAACTTCTAATTTTCAGAAATAAAGAAACCTGCTAATAATACGCAAATTTCTTTGCTTCAACCTTATGTTAAGTTATCTAAGATATACGTACAAAGTTTAACACTTGTATCACAATTAGGAATTTTTTTTATAGCGAAATTAGAACGCGTTTGGGTCGAAAAGAATTTGAAGACCGTAGGAAGATTGAATTTGTAGATAAATTAATTACCAATTAATTATTCATTATTTATCAAATAAAAAGTTAATTGCGCGTTGTATAACAGTCTGTAATATTTTTATTCTTTTATTAATACTTTTGTACTCATATGTACAAATATTATGTATCTCTTCGCTTTTTTTTGCCTCCTTAACACTAGAACCACCGGCGATTAAAGCATACTCATTTCTACCGACAAAAATCGTAATGAAAGGTATATAAAAAAATACGCAATGCAAGGTAAACAAAGCTTTGTCTACATTTCTAACAGAAAATCGCGGAAAATTGCTTCTGAGATGCCACAGTCAATTTATAAAATTTCTATAAAAAATTCTAAAAGGGTCATTTCGACCACTTTGGTAGTTCTAGCGTTAAATAACAAGGAAACGAAAATTTACCCGCAGTTAAAGGGTTAATTATATAATTAACAAATNATATAAAAAAATACGCAATGCAAGGTAAACAAAGCTTTGTCTACATTTCTAACAGAAAATCGCGGAAAATTGCTTCTGAGATGCCACAGTCAATTTATAAAATTTCTATAAAAAATTCTAAAAGGGTCATTTCGACCACTTTGGTAGTTCTAGCGTTAAATAACAAGGAAACGAAAATTTACCCGCAGTTAAAGGGTTAATTATATAATTAACAAATGCAACAAACTGTACTAAGCTAATCGTATCATCAGTGAATGGTCTTTCTCGACCTTAAGTTTTATTTATCCGATCGTCGAGAACGTTACAGACAATCAAAATCAATTCACGAATTGCAATTCTCTGATCGTTCATAAACGAACAAGTTGCAATTAAAAAGGAATAATAAAGTTACGCGATTCTAGAAAATAAAAATTTTTATATTTCACAGAAATATTACGTTTCCACGGCTTCGGTAACTGAAATAACAAAAATTTTCGTATCCGAGTTTTTCTCGTTTCGGGGCTTAAAATAATCCACTAAAGATGCTGCGTGAGCAAAATACCGAAGTGCATTTTTTTAACACAGGATTTAGGCGAGCAGTAAATTAAAAAACGTGCAACGCATAAGTAATTAGCTACGATTTTGCAACATGTAAAAGCAACATTATAATCGCGGCTGAGGTACCACTGTACACTCTGTTTGCTAATCGCGCAAAGTTTGCTCTGCGATGCACGTTTCCAGCCACGTATGCACCGTTCTACGTGGTTGTATCTTATATAATATACACCTGTACAGTAATTAACGTGAGTGCATATGGAACGTCATAGATGCAACGCTGAATCTCGATTATCCGAACTAATTGGATGACGTGCAGCCCGAATGATCAAACGTTTGATTAATCAGTTCCGTAATCAAGACTGCAGCACCGCTGGATTATTTGTTTTGTTATATAAATAAAAGACCATGTTCGGGCTAATATTCTCGAATTGTATGAATTTGGAAAAAATTTCACGTTACGAAATCGATTAACGATAAAATTAACCCCCTTTGCAATCGTCAACTTTTTTAACGCTAGAATTACCGACGATTAAAGTGTATGTATTTCAACCAAAGAATTCAAAGTAATAACTATTTGAAAGAAATATGAAATGTAAGGGAAATAAATCTTTATTCATTTTCGTTACAGAAAAACACCGTTGATTCCTAAAAATGCGTCGTTATAGAGTCATAGAATTTATATGAGAAATTGCAAATCAGTCATTTTGACCACCTCGGTGGTTCTAGTGTTAAGTTTCAAAGGACTGCTGTGAAAACTTAGTGTCCTTTCGGAAAGAGAAACAGAAAATTATAAATGTTTACGATTTTTTATTTATTTGGTTAATTTAGTTTATTTTAAAACAACAGAAGCGTTTGAATTGACGAAGAAACGAATAAAATGACCGATTCGTTGTTCTTTGTATAAATTTTATGAATTTATAACGGTACGTTTTTAAGGATTTTTTTTATAAAAAAAACATGAATAAAGATTTATTTCTTTTATTGCATTATGTTAGATTGGTGCATATAAACTATCGTTTCCTTGAAATTTGAATTTGATAAATTGTGTCAGAATAAAGGAATAGTATGAGCAGTATTGAAAGAATTTTTGGATTATAAAACACAATGATTTTTATAAGTTTGGAATAATACAATCAGTTAACTATTAGGAAACGTGCGTATAATCACATGGAAATTGTTTTAATTCAAATCTGACTCAAATATCGCGGAAACGATGGCTATGAACCGTGTTCAAGTTTCGGCAAACAAATGTCGAAGCAACTACTGATCAGTGTTGGACGAAAATGATTTTGAATAGCAAAAATCGTTCTCATTATTTATAATGCGAAAACGCGTTAAAATGAATCGAAAACAATTATTATTTCGAATAAAAGAACAAGGAATAAATAAGTTTCCTGTTCGAGTAACGAATGAACAAAAAATAATTGAAAAGGGATCGAAACGGAATATCGAATAACATTTTATTCCAATAAAACTTCATGCGAATATCACCCAACACCGTTATTGATAATAAATAATCCTCTTCGCGAAACTCGAAGGTGTACGGTTCCCGTTAAATCGAGAAAAGCAAAGTCACTAATGAATTCAATTAAGCTTTCCTATCCGCTGCTCGGAAATGCGTCACCGATTCGCCGCATCGATCCTGCCCCATTGACGAATCAAGTGATTTGCACGACACCACCGAAAGATACGCGACGAAACGATTTACACGACACTGGCACGAGCTACGCGACGAAACGACGACACACGACCGAATTATTAAAACGCTACGAAGCAATACGTACGCGAGATGCAAATTATTGCGAATATTTTACGATCTTGTCTTTTCCGTGTGTTCGAGAGTCTCTTACACGTAGAACGAATCCTTCGAACGCGTATAAACGACTGAGCACTCGACCTACGGCACCGTCCTGTGTTTGACCGTCGCGCGGTCTGCTTTGAAATTCTCAGAAACGCTAGAATCCTCAGAATCATTCACTAGCAGAAACGCACTGTAATCGTGGATTCGTAAATAAGAAATAATTCTACTGTATTCGCTATTTATTTCTTCGTTGTTCGATATAATTCTTTCCTAAGTATTAATCAACGCTTGCTTCGGTACATGCGAACTTGGTTGTGCATAACCACGGTGCGTAGCCAACACTTCCGCCGGAATCCGGCCGTTGTATGCGCTCTGTGATTGGCCAGCGTTTTTCGTGAATATCTCGTTAACAAAGCAGAGTTCGAAATGTTTGCAAAAGAAAAAGTTATTTGAAATTATTATTATTATAGTCTGACACTGGAAGATGATTAAATTAATATGTAAAAAAATATTTAATGCGAGAGAAAGAAACCTTTATATTCTAAACGGAAAATCATGTAAGAGACTCTAAAATGTAGCAAAGTAAATTTATAAAATATCTATAACAAATTATTGATTTGTAAGTTTGATAATTGTGATAATTCTAGTATCAAAGGGATTTACTTTCTTGGATATCCTATATATACTATCGTTCAAAAGCGTATAATTACATGTAATTTCGTAATAGTTTACACAACACTAATCGTGTATAGGTAGGGTTCATAGATTTAATCATTAACACTCTATAACTGGATTTTTGTTAATTTATCAGAACAAAAATTATAATAGATTATAGTTTTCAATTTGACTAAAAATTTTTTTGACCAATAATTCATATAAGTAGGCTATCTGGTACTAACACAGAGGTATAATAATAAAACTTACAAGTACCATGATAAATAAATAAAACAAAATTCGTGATACGTGAGTATGTAATTTTTAAGCCACATGGCTCTATAGAGAGTTAATCTAACTTTTAAAAAATCATTCTACTATCTTCAATCTACAAACTAATATTTGTTTATTTATTACGGTCACATCTACCTTATGGTTATTAGCATTATAGTCGAAGCGCATATGAATATTTTTTGAAACATTTTAATTTTTACAAAATAAAAAAAAATTTTAGCGATAAGACCCAATTTTCATGCAAATAGGTTAATTCCAAACGAGGTTAATTTTTTATCAAAAAATATGTCGTTTTACATATTTTAAACAAACGCATCGAATTATAATATGATCAGAAAGAAATCAAATATCTAACAATAGAAACAGAAAACGATTGAATTTTCATCCACGCAGCGTATGAGAGTTAAGAACGACAGCGCAGGTACACAGGTATTAAAATCTCATTTACAATACCACGCTCTCCAACGTCCCACGTAAATCTATAATTTTCAACAAATGTTTCAACAACATGTTCCTACGTCTGTATCATAAATTTTAATACTCCTATGATTCCACGCTGTTTACCATTCCATTCAGCTTAGAAGAACAAAGCGTTGCCTATTATCTGCAGGGAAGATCCATTCAACATTCGCGCACACGATAAACGTATGCGAGAAGGGAAAAAAAAAACGTACAATGTTTCAGCGAACGTGTTACGAAGAATGACGAGCGAGCAGTGGTCACGGGAATGTTATGCACGGCCACGCGATGCGCCTCTCCGCAAATCGTCCATTGTGTTCCCCTTGATCGATTAACGCGAGGCGAATTCGCGTCGTTAAAAAAAAAAAAAAAAAGAAAATAAATGGAAAAAAAAAGAGAAAAAAGAAAAAAAAACGAAACACACAACAATAACGAGGCACGGACGAACCGGATAGGAGAATGCTCGTTAGCGGGCAGATTTCGTTCCAGGATCTTAATGATTCTTGGCAATGCGTGGAGCCATTGACCTGATCGAGGGCACCGCGATGCTCGTAACGACCTGTCGAAGGAGTTCCTGTGACTGGCAAATAATAACGATTCGACGTGGCCATTGATACATGTGCGGAATTATCGATTAGGTCAGAGTTGACGTAGAACTTTAACACTAGGTTTACGGACATCGATCGGCTCATTTTGATGAGTACATTGAAATACAAATTTTTTATATCATTAGTTCAGTTTACTTCAAATTAATAGATTTCTATTAGCAAAGATTTATTTAGTACACTTTTATAAATTCTATTGTATATAAATTCTATTTTGTGGTTACACTTTCCGCATTCATGATTGTTGAAGTTAAGCACGAGATCTGAACCGAGTCAAATTGACGGGTTCCGTAAATCTAGTTTTAAGTGAAATAAATAAAAGAAGATAAAAAGAAAAGGGGGGAAATCGAATAATAGAAGAAGCAAATTGGGGGTATATTGGGGTTGCTGTAATTATGTAATTCTTAATCGATAATTTGTGGGAAATTTTATTTGCAATTCGGGAGCTTTTTAAAACTAATATATTGGTTATGCCTGTTTTCCTTTTGTTTATTTATTTATTTATTCTTTTCTTATTATTTTTAATGGAGGTTTAATGTCGCATCGATATCTAGATTATTAGTGAGAAGGGATTTTTAAAAGGCTGGTTTAAATTTTGTTAGAAAGATTAGCGTCGATTAAGTATCTGAATGTATTTTTTTATATGTTTATGTGAGATTAGTACTGTGCTTGGATAGTTCTAGGTTTTCCTTTGAAGTTTAAATTTTCTGCAATCGAATAGTACTATGTAAAAATAAGTAAAAATTGTATTATGAATTTAAACGGAAAGATATCTGTTCTGAATTAAATTACAGCAGTTGCAATTACGTGTATTTTAACGAATTCTTTTTTATAAAATATCCTTTATACGTTACACTTTTGAATGTTAATTTTCGTTAATTTCCCAATAATCATAAACCAGTCAGCCTGTGAATTTATTATAAATTATAATTCATCAGTAGAAAATGACCCTAATTCTCTGTATATATTTTTTTACAAAAAATCATAGAAAATCCCCCAAAATACATCCTTGTAAATTTACAAAATTTCTATAAAAAATTACGAACCAGTCATTCTGACAAATTCGATGCTTCTAGTGTTAAATTACATATTTTCTCTCATATTTTCCATTTCCATTTCCTCGGTGCCAAAAACTACTCTTCAACCGCCGGTAGTTCCAGCAATAATTAATTTCATTCGCCCGAAGCTGCCAACTAACAAAATCGACTGACGCAACCATCGAGAATACAGCTCGCTTTAACTCATTCCCATCGAACGAAAAAATAAAATAAAAAAAGAAAGAAAGAGAGAAAGAAAAACAAAAGAAGGTAAAAAAAAAACGAAACACAGAGACCATGGACGATGAGAAGAAACGGCAATGGGGGCAGTGACTGGAGAAACTCGGCTCGATGCACGACACATAATAAGATACCGCGGGAAGGAGAACGAGAAGCACACAGAGCAATAATTTATCACGTAAAAGGCATCGCCTTTGGCGTTCGGTAAATGTTCGCCGATAGGTCACGCCTGTCCCAATGAGAGGCGAAAACGTGGCGTAAGACCGCGTTCGCATGCACATGGGGGCCCAAATGGACCGGAGACACGTTAAACGTCGCCGATCGAACGTCTGGAGAGCCGGTATTTTTGCTCGTTACGAATTATGCGCCGATTGCGTTACCACTGGCCACTTTTGTTGTTCGGTCGAATTACACGGCCCGTGCATTACCCGTGGCCTGTTATTCACGCATAACCCGGCCCGCTTGTACGTACCAGCAATATTCGACGTCGATAAACTCGGTTCGGCCGAAATAGGAGCGCGCATGCAGTCGGCACGTTGCCAAAGACTTTGCTACCGACACGAGTGACTCTTCCTGCCTTTGATCGAACAAATCGAAACGGTGGCCCGTGATGGGCGTTTGAGAGCAGGCCTTTGTTGGCGCGATACGTCGTCGCTGGCGTGCAGACCGCTAAATCGGATTCGTTTAAAATCGTATTTCAGAAGGCGTGCTGGGTATTAGGTTGTTGCAGATGAAACGAATTAGCTGTGAAACGTTCAACGACTACGGTCGATCGTTGAACAGCGTGGATTTTTTTTTGTTTGAAAAATTTCGAAACTGGTCGCGTGTTGGAGACCATTGAGAAAGAGGACGCGTCACATCCATAAGTCGTAAATCACGGCAGTCAAAGAATGGTGTTGTTTATCGGTAGAAAAAAAAAAAAAAGATAGGACAGGGATATTTTAATAGCTGTATTTTTTGTTTGTTTTTTCTTTTTTTTTTTTTTTTTTATTAAATTTTACTTTTCTTCATTACTTTATCGCGAGAAACAGAACGAGTGAGGTTTTTGGCTAATTATTAGGTATTAAGGTTCAGTTGTTGGGCAGTCAGTAATTTTACGTGAATTTTCAATCACGTAGATGCCAGCATACCCGCGAACCTTCGTGCTCTGCACCTTTCACTCGCTATATATTTTTCTTTCCTACGGTTCTCTCAGTGATCTTTTTTCTTCTCTGCCTTATTTTATGATGTGAACACAGTAACAAATATGTAGCATACAAAATATAGGTTTCAGTCAATGTTAACAGTGGAACTAGCGGCGATTAAAGTAGACTTATTTGTATCAAAGAAATCAAAATGATAGGTATTTGAAAAAGTACATATAATAAGGGTAACAATTCTTTGTACATATTTTTTACAAAAAGTCATAAAAAGTGCCCCAAAATATATCATTGTAAATTTATAAAATTTTTATAAGAAATTACGAACCAGTCAAAATGACTGGAAGCTCTAGTGTTAACACTACGTTTACGGGCATCGATTGGATCATTTTAATGGGTACATTGAAATACAAATTTTTTGTAACACCATTAGTTCAGTTTACTTCAAATTCATAGATTTCTATAAGCAGAGAGTTACTTCGTACATTTTTCTACATAAATTTCATTTTCAGTTTATATTTTCCGCACACATGATTGCTAAACTTAAACACGAAATCTGAACTGAGTCAAATTGACGGGTTCCGTAAATCTAGTGTTAAGTTAATGTAGTTAAGTTTTTCTCAATTTCTCGTTATTCAAGGGCCAACCGTATATTTTTATTAAATATAATACAGCGCGATCTTAATTTCTGTGTAATATTTTGTACACTTTGACGAGAGTCAGATTTAACGAAACTGTTATCGGAATTAGGAATTTCTTTTAGTAAAATGAGAGCGCGGTTAGATAAAAAAGAATTTGAAGATCGCAACAGAGTTAATCGTATTTGAACAATTGTATAATGATACACAGATGAACAGGATTTTAAATTATCGTTCGCAAAAGGAAACTGAAACATTCACCGTCAATTAAATCGGAATAGTGGCCGTTCAAACCGTATACAGTCACGATCGACGGAGCTTTAAATACAAATGTGCGAACGAGTAATCCGATTTCGAAGGGCTATTTTCGATGCAAGCTTGGAAACCTTTCACCGAGAGATTATAGAATGCTAATCGTACGGTTCGGGCATAATGCAAATTCCGGTACCGAAGGAGTCGCTTAATTAGACAGATGTAAATCGAGTATTGATAACGTTGTACAGCCACTAATTAGTCGGACTTGTACAACAAGTTCGATCACCGAAAGTCGATTCCGCGTCTTACGGTATTGCGTTCGAAACACCGAAACGCGCTCGTTATTTTAGAAAACGAACAACGCACGCAAAATCGTACGGTTCACCGAGTCTCTCGTAATTACTATTAATTAAACGACTCAATAGAAACGAGCAATTTCAAGTTTTTGCGAAACTCTAAATTAGCAAGCAACAAAAATAAAAAAAAAAAAGTTATATTTTTGATCACTCTGCAATCTATTATTCATAAATAAAAAACTATATTATTTATTATTCTGTAATTTAGTATTCATAAATAAAAAACTATATTTTTGATCACTCTCTAATCTACTATTCATAAATACAAAACTATATTATTTATCATTCTGTAATTTACTATTCATAAATAAAAAACTATATTTCTTATCACTTTGCAATTTACTATTTATAAATAAAAAACTATATTTTTCATTACTCTGTAATTTAGTATTCATTAATAAAAACTATATTTTTGGTCACTCTGTAATCTACTATTCATAAATAAAGAACGATATTTTTTATCATTGTATAATCTACTATTCATAAATAAAAAACCATACCTTTCATCACTTTGTAATCTACTGTTCATAAATAAAAAACTATATTTTTTATCACTCTCTAATCTACCATTCAAAAAAATAAAAATAAAAATAATAAAAATAGTTAGTATCGTAAACAAATGCATCGCGATCCAACAAACTTTCTCTTCTCCTCGCGTGTTTTAAATTAATTTCGAAACAGCTCCGGGTAACGAGATTGCACGCTATCTACGATCGATCTCCCGTTATTTTCTTCGACAGGGGATCAACAAAAATTGAGAATATTAATTATATCGGCGACCACCGATACATTGTTGCTGCTTCTTGCACGGCTCAGGATTCTCAAAACCCATCGTCGTAAACTTGGGAATCGGCGATCGAACGAAAGGAAGACGAGGAAGAACGTGGACGTGGACGAGGAGACGCGGACGAGGACGGCGATGAAGAAGAAGAGGAAAAAACTTGAAGAGTTCGAAATCCCAATTACACGTTTGGTCCCGATGCGAGCGGCAAAGAATCTCCAAGTTTTATCGGTAGAATGCGCCGGATCGCGAAGAAGGGACCGCGAATCCGCTAAAAAAGGTTAAAAAGAAGATCGAGGGAGGCGCTGCAACGGCGAATTGCCGTGCCCCACCTGTATAATGACGGTGATCTCCGCTCCTGAAGAGAGGAATGTCGTGCAATTACGGCCGGTGGCCCTCCACGGCTGCTTGCACGTCGAATGACTTAAGCGGCATTTAGTGGTTTTCGGTGTCACAGCGTTGCTTCGCGGAAAAGAAAAAGAAGTTACACGAGATAGTAATCGGTGAACGACGAACAAATTGCTCCTTTCACGGCCTGTCCGATGGGATTACCTGATCTGCGAATAATCAGCATAGTTACGGGGACCTTTTAAGCCGACCGAAAGGGAACAATGTCTGTTGGCCGTTCTACAGAGGCTGAAAAGACAGTTGGGAATGACATTTCGATTGGATCGAGAAAACTTTTCTTGTTTCGGAGCGTGTAATTGTGGATAAGGGGACAGAGATTAATTGGTAAAGGGTTTTCGGATATTTCTGCTCGTTGTAAATTGGAGGACTTTTAATTGGTTTCTTTAATCGCGTTAATAGATACCGGGGCTCTCCGTAAAGAGTATTCAAAGAAGTTTTGTGTAGCTAAAGATATTGTATGATGCTTTATATTTTAATTTGTATTGTCTGGTGATGAGAAAGAAAGATTGGTTACGTTTACACGTTTTAATTATGAAGAACGGCAGTGGCGTATTATAGTTTGAAAGGACTGAATTTTCGATTGGGATGAAAAACAGAGATTAAAGGGTTAAATTGATATTCAGGAAGGTTAACTGAATGGTAAAGTAAATTTTTGAAAAAATTATTTCCGCGAAAAATGTGTTCCTCCATTTCATCTGTATTTTACAGGCAATAAACGTAAATACGGAAAGATTTATTACCGAAAAAAGAAATATTGGTATTTTAGTTGTAACATGTATAAAAATATGTATCGTTGGAAAATATACCGTAAAATATTGCGGAATGGACGTTATTTTAATCGAACTATTTCACGAAAGCTCGTAAAAATATTACTCTGTCTAAACACCGACAGGAAAGATTATCGGAACTCGACACGTTCAACCATCGATTGGATTTTTCAGCAAAAACAAGCCACACGATACCGTGTTTCGAAAGAAAAATGACCTACCAACGCACAAATCATAATTTACTGCGTACAAAAAAAAGAAGAAAAAAAAAGAAAAAAGAAGTGGACACTGATCGATCGAAGTAACGTCAATGCTGCTACCACTGAGTTGCTTTCATCTAATCCTAATTTTTTATGTTACGCTTTGCACGTCGCTACTTATATTTGTCGCAAAATAAAACAGCTATTCACAATATTCTGCTGTTTGCATACGTTTAAAACTTCGACGCTTTAAAAAGACATTTGGAAAGGATGATTTACTGCTAGAAAATTTTGATCTCTAAATCTCTATTGACAACGTTAACGAAATTTCTCGTATTTTATATTTTATATCTTGGAAAGGTAAAAATAGTGAACAACGACGTGTGAAAGATTACTTTTAAAAATGATTTTATAACTCAAATTATGATCAATCTTATCTAATAGCATGAATTTATTCTAATTCTATTTAGAATTCTATTTAGAATCTTGTAGTAAGATTCACAAAAATCAGGTTCTGTCGTTAATGTGTTAATACTCTAGTATTGAGGAACCATATTTGGGACGTAAAATCCAAGATGGCGTCTAGAGGATCTCCGAACTATTAAGTTATCTGTGCATAAATATATAAAATTGTTGACAATTTTTTCTACCGTCTTACACTGGTTATATATTTTTATAATAAATGTGACAGTAGACAGGTAACATACTACTAATTTTTAATATTTGATTTAAATTCCGGAAATTTGTAACTTTAACTTAATTAATTCCCAAACGATCCTTGGGTTAGGTTTCACTCATTTTGTATTTCGAGGTACTATAAAATGTTCAATTTATTTCCAATTCTATTGCAATTTTATGTATTTATTTAAGAAACAATTTTTCAACATTTTCTCTAAGATATTAACATCGTAAATGAAAAAATATAATTCACGCAACTATTTCTGAGCATCGTACAAGAATTAAAAGAAAGATACGCGACGAGTGAAATCTCCGAAATTTAACTTCCGCGCTAGATCATCAAATACAATTTAATAATTTTAATTTCACCACAGTACCGTCTCCAACCTTACCCAACAATTTATACACACCTTTGGATAGAGAATTACTTTCACATCCGCCAGAGAAAATCAAACTAGAAAGCTAAACACAAACGATACCCGAGCAAACCTACTACACAATAATTCAAAACCTGAATCAGCCATGAAACAGATACGATCCAATCACAGAGTCGAATCCACGAGACTCAAAGCGGATAGAACGATGCAAAAACGCTTTACAATTGTAGCAAGACATTTTCGAGCCTCTCATAAGCCTACATGTTGGAGCTCGCAGAGGACACAAATCGACACTCGAGTTGGGCACAAACTTGCAACGCCTACGTACCTTCCGTTCGCGAATAAACATCTCAAAACAAGAGTCTTTCGTACAATAATTCAACGTCCACCGGACAAAACCCAGAGGTGCTATAAAATCTGAGGAAGCAAGGAGAGATTTTCTTGTTTCCGAGACAATTTCGTATTCAAGCGTGGAACGATAACGCGGGCGTCGGGGGTTGGACGCGGGAGTTTCAAATCATCGTCGGTATAATGAAGTCCTACCGGTGAAGTTCATGTTATCCGGTAAAATGCGAGCCAGCTTAACGGCACAATGGCTCGATAAATCTTTGACCTGGCTCAATCACGCCACTAACGATCTTCTTGGACGATTTCCTGGGAGTACGTGAAACTCATTCGAACGTGGAGGAGAGGTGGACGAGTTAAATCCGACGCATAAATTACCGGCGTCCGGTACACCGTGCCACCCTTTACAGCGTCGTACGTACGTTTTACAACGCCGAAAGGACGTAAAGTCTCGGTTGCGAAATAACTTCCCGAACGGGCTTTCCCGCGTACCCGGCGTAATTAATGCCGGCCACGTCGATAAGTTTCGCCCGCTTCGCCGGAAGAAACGGCCGCGGCCAGACCGTGACACGGGCATCGTAGGGTTGCGGGGGTTGGAAGGAGCGACACGAAAAACCCGCATTAAAATTCTTGGACGGAAAAACACGGGGAGAAAATAGCCGGAAAGAGAGAAAGTAAAGGGAGTAAGTAAATTAAGAAGGCTCCGACGAACGAGAAAAGAAGGAAAAAAGGAAAGATGGACGAGACCAACTCTGTTCACGGGAAAAAACAGAGGGACCGACGTGCTTTTTAATCGCTCCGTTCAACGGATCTTTTAACGGTGTTTAAAGGAGAAACGATACTTTTTTTTTTTAAGCGACGTAGGTACGATTAAAAGAAAGGAAAATGTAGCTTTTCTAGGGAACGGAAAAGTTTGTTTCGCTGTTTTTTAATAGCGAGCGCTGAGAATTGTATTTTATGTGTATGTTTGTTGGACTAGGAAATTTGATTGATTGTTTTAGGATTTTTATCACGATTTTATCGAACCTAACATGAATCTAACCCTTTCTCTGCCGTTTATCAAAAAGTCAAATATAATTTTTTAATTTTAACAGCCCTATTTCAACATTCTACATTATAACTTATGGTTGTTTTAATGGCTTCTCTTTCTATTTATAAAAAAATTTTTAAACAGACGAACTGAATGAAATCATTCATTCCTAAAAATTCAAATTCAGTTTAACGATTTTATTCTGATTTTTTCGCGTAATAAACTGTACACATTTATAAATCATTTGCTAATAAATCATATCAATCCATATGTGTATATAAGTCTCAAAAATTCAGTCATTTTACGAAAGCATTCATGGATTAGCTAGAATTAAAAATCTCCGGATACTTTTCATGCAATCCAATCATACTTAAATGAGTAATATGGACAGTCATACCTTACAGACAATATAAAATTTATTTTAATTTTCTTCTTTTAAATCTTCCTCAATGTTGAATATTTAACATCGTCCGAACATTTAATACATACCTCACAAACGTTAATTTCAAATTATTTAAATATGTTTTAAATATTTCTTTTACATTCTACACATACTTAATTTATGTTCATTTAAATTTCGTTTAATATTTCGTGAATATATACGCAACTGTACAATAAATAACAATATACACACAATTCTACATTATTTATATATCATTTAAATATTTCTTTTACATTCTCTATACACTTAATTTATGTTCGTTTAAAATTCATTTAATATTTCGTGAATATATACACAACTGTACAATAAATAACAATATACACACAATTCCACATTATTTATATATCATTTAAATATTTCTTTCACAATCTCTATACACTTAATTTATGTTCCATTAAAATCCATGTAATATTTCGCGAATATATACGCAACTGTACAATAAATAACAATATACACACAATTCCACATTATTTATATATCATTTAAACATTTCTTTTACATTCTCTATACACTTAATTTATGTTCCTTTAAAATCCATTTAATATTTCGCGAATATATACACAACATTTATATTTAACATTTCTTTCATCCAAAAAAACTGTGGCACAAAAAATATTATTTTAACATCTCAAAAAAATACTTAATATCTTATGCTATCAGCACATATAGTCGCTCTAGTACCGAAAATTAAAAGGCTTAAACACGCTCCCGAAAATGCATCCGTTCTCCAAAACCCCCAACATAAGATGAACCTAACCCAGAAACGATCAGCAACAAGCTTCCGCTAAGCAATCATGGTTCGACACGATTCAGTAAAATGGAGCAAAGATTGGTCCAGATCAGGGACAAGAAGCAGCTCGGAGCGAGACCGCGACGTGGAGGCAGCGAACGAGGCAATAACGAAGAGCAACGGCCAAAAGAATGGGAAAAAGAATGAGGCAAAGAAAAGAAGAAAAAAAAAAAAAAAAAAAAAAAAAAAAAAAAAAAAAAAAAAAAAAAATAGCGAGAAGGAAAGACAATGAAAGATAGGAACGGAGAGCGTGTAGCAGGCGAGTCAGTCAAAGTCAACCACCCACGTGCCGCGAGAAGTTGGCCGACGTGGGCAGAGACTAATGGGAAGATATATACCGGCGGCCGAACGTGGATGGATAGACGTAGGTATTACCGGCGTCAGTATCATCTGGCACATGGAGCGCTATGCGAGCACATTGCACGCGTGGGCGACTCTCGTTTCGCTTCCATAAAATAGCCTTCGAAGGCTTGTGGCCCGAATGTTTCTGCGGTTCAACGGCGTGGGCACACACGCCGCCACAGAAACTGTATTACTACCGATCCCTGTTACCTTAACACTGACAATGAAACTAGCACGTGTTGCTTCGGCGAACAAGCCGAGGGAGAGCGAGACACCCGGCAGGGGAATGTGGGAGACACGTTACGAAGTCGTTAATGTTTTACGAGCTTCTCGCGCATTAGCTATCTTAGCTACATTCTGATCAGGTATAGACACTCCAGCGATCGCTATGCTTCTTAGGCTGAGATACAGATGCTTCGTGGAAAGGTGATTGATCTTTTTTTTTTTCTTTCTTTCTTTCTTTTTTTTTTTTTTTTTTTTTTTTTTTTTTTAACATGTTTTTTGGAAAGGTGGTTTTTTTTTTTTTTTTTTTTTTTTTTTTTTTTTTTTTTTTTTTTTTTTTTTTTTTTGGAACGATTAGGGTCGCGGGGGTTATTAACCCTGGAGCAACACTGTTCTCGAGCGTGTATGGCACTGTGGAGTTGCGGAGGAGCTTTGAAACGTATCTTAGATAATTTCGATACTATCGAAGGTTTCTGAAAAATTCTTCTTTTATTGTGCGTTAGAGACTTGGTGAAAAGATGATTAGGCGTTGCTTTGTGTTTATTTAACAGTAGAACTACCGACGAATAAAGCATACTTATTTCTACCGAAAAAATCATAATGAAAGGCATATAAAAAAATACGCAATGGGAGGGAAACAAAGCTTTGTTTACATTTTTAACAGAAAATCACGGAAAACTGTCTCTGAGATGCCATAGTACATTTATAAAATTGCTGTAAAAAATTACGAATGGGTGATTTTCACCACTTTGGTAGTTCTAGTGTTGAAGTAGTGAAATAGAGGAAAAATTTAGTTCAAACGTAAAAACATTCTCTCGGTTTGAATTCTTTATATTATTCTTTAAATACATAATGTAAAGAGATAATAAACTCGAAATATCATTTTTCTTTTAAATTATATTCATATAAATATGAACTTTCATCAAAATCCACAGTTTATTCGCATCTTTCAGCAGTTAGATTTAGAGAATTTGTTAATGTTTCTAGTACCAACTATTAGGTAAGAAACTATGTTCAGCTGCGACTGAGAGAGATACATTGTAACGCGCGCTCGATATTTTTATTTATAAAGCTTAAAGGTATTCTTCTTACTCATTTTGTAAAATTTTTTCGCGTTTGTATCCCATTTTTATTTTATTTTTATCCTAAACCAGATGGAAACGAAATGCGATTTACATCTACTCTTGTTGTACGAGTTTAAATTAAATCATACCGCGGCTCAAGCTTCGAGAAATATTAATCAGGCATTCGGAGGTGAATCCACCGATGAAAAAAATGATCGATATCAGTTCGAAAAATTTCGTTCCGGCAATTTGAGTATCGTGAATGAGCCTCGAGGAAGACCACCGGCCCATATTGATAACGAGGAATTAAGGACGACCGTGGAAACCGATCCACGCACAACTAGTCGAACACTTGGATCTAAACTAGCAACTAGTCGTACAGCTGTGTTAAAACATTTGCGTGCAATAAATAAAGTGAAAAAATTGGACTCATATGTGCCGCACGAATTGACGCAACGCCCGTTTCATAGTTTCCAACCTAACATAAAAACAGAACGTGCAACGACAATTCCAACTCTATTAATAAAACACAAAAACACCGTAATTAAAATAAAACGTTATTTATGACTGACAATATAACCGACCGATAATACGGGATTAAACGATTAGGTGAATCATTTATATGCAATGGAGCAATAACGGGACGACAGATAGGAAATCTTACAAAAGGAACGATTTTTGTACGGCAAATTCGATTTAGAGATTAAACAAGGCAGCGTATTGTTTCCCATCCGACGACACCCACCAAATGGATGTTTCCATGCCGCTTTACAGAAAAATGGCTGCCCACGCGACACTAGAAGACACCGGGGTGTTAATCGACCACGGTGCTGTGACAAGCCGGCCGCAAACCGGCCACTTAGCGGACCATCTTTGCGGCTGAGGCAGTTTACAAGCAGTTTTGCATCGTCCTGTAAAAAGTATTCATCGCGCATAAAGCGAGGATAAGAACATCGCGGTCTCTCGCGTGGAGAACGAGGAATTTAAAGCGGCTTACGATGACGGTGACCAAAATGGAGTAATTTAACCCTTATCGGACGTACACTCCACGTTCATAGGTCACCGGACATTTGTACGTTTTGAATAAAAAGTTTATCGAAGGAAACGTTCGGTAGGATCTTAACCTGTTAACCGGGTAAGACGAGTAAACTCGTCACGCGGAATACCGATATTTTGGACGTAATTATTTATTTTCACATTGATTTACTTTTGAGTGCATCGTTATATTTTTATTTAAAAAACGCGTTACATTAGACTTACATTTGCAATGATTAACCCATTCGCTGCCAAGGACGAGTATACTCGTCTTTGGCAGGGTGTCATGCGTTGTCAAGACGAGTATACTCGTCCTATTTTTTCAAGTTTTTTACATTTCTATATTTATGTTTGTGGCGACAAAAAATTTGCTAATTCAAAAGCCTGCATGTTATAACATATTTAAAGTAGGACGAGTATACTCGTCTTGGCAATGCATGACACCCTGCCAAAGACGCATTCTACGGCGCGCTACTTCCGCTGAACGAGCCGGCGCGTCCAAATATTTAATTAATTAAAAAATATTTATTATTCTATATAATTATTCTAGCGATAATTGTCTTCCAACGCTTTGAAATGCAACTAAATCCAGTTGAAATCTTAAAAACGAAAGGTGACTTAGAGGTTCAAACGGACAATTCGTTATTGAATAAAAATATTTTCTTTTGTGATAGAAAAAATCGCTTTTTATTTACACATTAAAACCCGCAGGAACTTTTAGACCAACCTAATATAATTAGAATAGTAATCTTTAGAAGTATTCGGTGGAGTTATTAGACTGGATTTAAATATTGGTCAAATAAAAGGAATTAATATTGCTAATATTAATTTTAAACGGAATAAGGCAATACGTTTTTCATCGAATCATATGAAAGATGTATTTTTACGTAGTAATTCGAAAAATATACGCGTGAGTAAAGATAACAATAAAAAAATAGAAGTATAGTAATAATAACTGAGACAGATATTTTAAATGGTTATTAAATGTTAATATTTTAAATGGTTATTGAATGTTAATATATTAAATATTTTCAAAATAAAATTACTTTAAAGAAATATTCATTATTTTAAACTACACCACAGTTTTGTAACGTATTATCTATAATGTGCACACCTATTAAGATATCAATTCACGGAACCAATTCGTTTAAATTTATCGAATTTCCATCACGATCTACCGAATGAAATTTCAACGCGACAGAAATTCTTGTTTCAGTTCATTAATAACAAAAGCGATCCATAAAATGTTACGTATGTAATATGTACACCAAACAGTTTTAACATAATAATTCCACCGTTAAATGATACATTTATCTCACACAATTACACACGATAAATATTTAAATGAATAATCTGTATCGGTAAAGAAAAAAAAAAACAAGTTTCCATCTAACGTTCAAGCTTTGAAATAAAACGAATAAAAAAACTCTTTTCACGTTGAGTCGCACACGAGTTACCAATGTTCTGTAATTTATAGGATTTGCTAAGCCGAGAAATCAAATTAATAAAATTCTAACTTTCACATTCGAACAGCTTTCGAAATATGTATTAACACGTTGAATGCCGCGTTGGCCATCGGACGATAGTCGACGGACATAAACCTTTCGTTAGACGACTACAAATATTGTTTACAATACTGTTCAAATATAGCTGACGCAAGGAACGATAAAAATGTTAGAAATTTAGCACAAACGATATTTCTTCCTAATTAAGTGTTCCAATGTCGCTTTTTCGCCGGGCTTAAAATACAGCCACCGCTTGAACAACGTGGCTTTTTGTTTTTTCTTGAAGAATTTCAAAGCTGACCGTGTGCTTGTTTAAGAGAATTAAGAGAGAGCTAGAGAACACGTGACGTTCATTAGCAGTAAATTAAAAAAAAGCCATAAAAAGGGACGGAATAATACCTCTCATTCGCTGTATTTTCCCTTCCCTATGATTTTTTTACTAATATTTTCCTTTTTTTAACGCATTGCGTACGGCGCTCTGCTCGCGCAACGCGCTCCCACGGCTCGCACATT
This sequence comes from Ctenoplectra terminalis, assembly GCA_019453375.1. Taxonomy (NCBI): domain Eukaryota; kingdom Metazoa; phylum Arthropoda; class Insecta; order Hymenoptera; family Apidae; genus Ctenoplectra; species Ctenoplectra terminalis. The sequence continues at coordinate 167,841 of SMSQ01018669.1, read as the reverse complement.
TTTTGGCGCTCTAGAAACATTTAAACATAATAATGACACGGTATATTTGTAATAAAGTTAAATTTTATTTTTAGCTGTGAGTTTAATATACAAAATTGAGAATTTGCAAATATAAATTACACATAATGTTTTATTGTTTTCCATTTGATTAGTATTAAAGAAATTGCTAATATGTACAGCTACTGAATAAAATAGTAAAGAAAGAGGTTAAACCATCCAAGTTTCGAAAGATCGTGCAAAATCGACCAACCTATCACCTTTTCATCATTGATATTTACGTTCCAATTTAAGGTACCACTCGAAATTGACTTCCGAGCACTCGCTTTGCTACGCTCGCCTCGTCTGTCACCGATCTCGGTATACACTACCGCTCGAAAGTATTCGAACACTTGCTTATTTTTAACAAAATGTAATTTATGATTTCGTCAGTTATGCGTAGCAGAATACTATGTATCAGGATAAAATTGAATATATGCAATATAAATGACATCAACCCTCTACAGCCCGAATTTTGTCTGCTTATCAGAGAAAAAATTACGATTGCTTACAGTTTTTCACTTAGATTTGAAAATTTTTAAACTAATAATTCCTACAGATGGATCATGGTGTCGCTACGGTAATACAGTAATCAAATTTAATATAACAGTGATAACTAGATAAAACAAATTTTCTAAAATATAGATACATTAGTTTCTTTTAAGTCACACAAACCCATAGAGGGTTAAAGTCGTTAAGTGTCGAACCTTACGAAACTGTTTTGTTATTTGAAAAGTTCTTTATATTTGGATTATTTAACAGGTTAAGCGCCACACCGGTCCCTGCGAACCGACGCTGAAATTTCCATTTAGGCGTCGTTGGTTTGTGAAAACTGGTAGTATCAATTTTAAAAAATAATACCTTGTAATTCATTAATGGATTCTATTAAATCGCATTAAACGAAGATACCACTTTCCTTCGCAGGCCTCAATAATTTTCTTCTTAAATTTTTAACAATTTTGCGACCATATGTTTTTCAATTAGTATCGCACTACACAGCCTAACGGAAAGTCGACCAAAATCGACGTGGCGTTTAACGTGTTAATATTCGTTTATAGGTTGCTTGGAAGTTTTCTTGAAATATTGTACTTTATTGTAATTGCATGACTATTAACTATGTAATCTTGTACGTTTTTGTGATCACTATTAACCGTAAGGCGAATGTGATTTTAAGAAATACAAATAAAATGCAACTGAAAAAGAAAATATCAGTCAACTCGTGGAATTGCAAACATATAAAGCTACATGTAAATTCATTTTGTACAAACTAGAAATATAAAAATTCATAAAAAAAAGGCTATAGATTAAATAATGATTCTTCTACGTCCTTTTACAAATCGTGTATTTAACTTTAACACACTATTGGCAAATTTTGATTAATAGATAATTTCAATTTACAACGTGTCGATTGCTTAAGAATGCAATAAATATTACTTCGAGTCATTAAATTGTCATTAATTTACGTGTTTCGGTAACATTTATGTACAGAAATCAATGGAAATTGATCGAGTTGAGAAATTGATCTGTGACCGGATACTTATGAACGGTAGTGTACACGGTACCAGCGCAAACACTTTATAATAACTTAAAAGCACGGGTATCGGTGTTTCGCGCAGACGAGCACGGTTCCGGAATTCAAAAGGTCGAAGCGAACTCAACGAAATCCACGATGATGCATAAGCAATTAGCGAGGTCCTCGTGCGTGCGACTCCGATGGCAGAGAAACATTTAATGGCTCTGATGCGAGCTACGTACCGGCTCGCTGACAAGTTACGTCTACTGAAGCTGTCAACGACGACACCGGGACTCACGTTTCAAAGAGACGAGACGCTTTTTGAAATTTCATCCAACGTACCGTGTTAATATAGAACGCGACGAAACAGGTCGACTTTCTGCCAAGCTGTTCATTCTTAATTGACGCTGCGAATTTATGGACGCCATCGTACTGCGTTGAATCGGGAATTGGGTTCGACAAAGATTCAATCGAAGAGGAAATTCTGTCTTTGTAAATTAATGCGACCAGCTTGGGAAAAAATAATAAAAGAATTTGTTACGAGTTGCACTTGTTCAAATGTTTTTAAAAATGTACTTAATGGCGTTGTGTTACTTAAAAGTTAGGAACTAATGTATTAGGTTGTTTCCAAAAGTTTATTTCGTTTTATTAAGTGCATAATATTTTATATTTTAAAATATATTATTATTTTATATGGGATTCATTTTGTTCTATTTTGTCCATTCATCTCTCGATTAACAAATAAGGGTAAATGTTTATTTAAACGCTGTTAGACGAAGCTGCTGCGTGAAGATATCGAAAGAATCTTTCGGGGCGACCTAATATCTATGTTTTAAAAAATTTTATTTATTTAGTTATCACTGCACATATTAAAATTATACCTCGATCCATCTACGGCAATTATTAGTTTAAAAATTTTGAAATCAAAGTGAAAAACTGTAATCAATCGTAATTTTTTCTCTAAGCAGAGAAAATTCGAACTATAGAGGGTTGAAGAATTTGTTTTTTAAATTCTGCGTTATAGGAATTTATAACAGAAGGCTTGAAAAAAATTGTTCGCAAATAAAATGTTGGTGAGTTTTTGAATTGGATGAATTACGAGTTGCACTTATTTAAGTGTTTTTAAAATTATACGTAAGCGTTTTGTTAATATTTCAGGAAATTATAATTTCTTCCAATATTCCAAAACATTCGATAAAATAGCGAAGAGTATTCTTTAAACCAACTAAAACCAAGTTGTAAGTAAAACAAAATTTGTAATAAAAATATTTTACGATCTTATTTAAAATTTACTTTGACGGACATTTTATTTAAAACTTACAAGTGATTCATGGAGTGTTAACTACGATCAAGGTTTCGATATTTACGTTATTTTTATATTGTTTTATTAATATTTCAGGAAATTATAATTTCTTCCAATATTCCAAATCGTTCGATAAAGCAACGAATTTTATTAACGAATTTTATACAAATTATAACGAATTATATTAACAAATTTTACGCGAATTATAACGAATTTTATACAAATTATAACGAATTATATTAACGAATTTTACACGAATTATAACGAATTTTATACAAATTATAACGTATTTTATAGGAATTATAAGGAATTTTATAGGAATTATAAGGAATTTTATACGAATTATAAGGAATTTTATACGAATTATAAGGAATTTTACACGAATTATAACGAATTTGATAACAACAAAAATTCCTAATAAAAATCCAAGAACATAGAAGCTTTTTAAATCCTCGCACCCACCAACAGTTGCCAAAAAAGCGCGTCGCATCGTTACACATGAAAAATACCTCAAAGACTCAAGGTTAATCTCGTGAAAATAAAGTTACAAGTTCCTGCACGATTTCGAATAAGCTATAACAAGTATAATGAGCAACGTTAACAACAGGTTATCGGAGGGCCACAATTTGGCAAAGTATAATCAAACGCGAAAAAGACTATATTTAAGTACACTAAAATCTCCTAAGAATCCGTCGGGTCCATAAGAAGTTATTATACTTAAAATTTATTCGTCCACTCTGACCAGCTTAAATTTCTTCTTTCGTTTACTTTCTTTCCCCCCCCCCCTTTTTTTTCAATTCTTTCGCTTCGTTACGTCCCCGTCTCCAACCGTGACTCGGACAATTACGCAACGACGACGTTTTGACAAGTAAGAACCGTCTGAAAATTGCAGACGATTGGAGGGTGCTCGACAATTATCGTCGAACCTGCAAGTTTCTCTCCGGTGGACTCTCTCGTCCGTCGAGACGAGCCGAAAACGGAGCTAGGAAATTACGAGCCGGTGTACACGACAGAGCTAATTGAAAATAATTGGCCAGCCGGTTATGCGCGGCTCGAGACACGAAGCGGGCATAAATCTCTGATAATTCATCGCATAAAGAGGAGAGGATACGAATAACGACGAGCATCTCTCGCTGTTCCGTAGAAGGCGGGATAAAAGTGAGCCAAAGCCGGAGAAAACGGAGGGAAATCGATTTATTTAACGAGCGGAAGTCTCTTTTTATCGTTGGTAGTTTTCATAAAGGAAGAAGACCCGTGACGATATGTCCGAGGGCATGAATAATGGAAAACGGTAGGAGATTGATGAAACAAAGTGAGATCGAGCCAGTGGATCGGGGAAATAATACAAAGACCTTGGTCTCTTTATGTTACCGTAAAACGTAAAAGCAACGCGAAAGCACGGTGCGGTAATTACCATGCCGAGATATTAAATTGACAAACGGAACGATCGGTTTGTTTCTGACGGTGAAACGAAATGGGAACTCCATCGGAATGGAGAGATCATCGGGTGAGCGAAAATTATAGGGAATTAATTGAATAAATTCAACCGATGAAAAAGGAGAACTCAGGAGACTTATCGTTGAGTTATGAAGAGAAGAAGTTTGTTACGGGAGGTATGATTATGAATTTTTGAAGGTTGACGGCGATGGATAACGATTATTTTCTTACAACTGTGATACTTGGCATTTCAGCGAACCCTAATAATCGGTGTGTCACACACGAATGTTCGTTTGATATATCTATGCATGCACATCCGGCCTGGTAACTTCGTTCTTGGAGCACAGCCCACATCGTCTGTTATTCATATTCAGGCTGATTGAGATGGAACTGTGTGTCTGAAAATCTCGGTTACTGCTGGAACATCAATCTCTTATTTTATTATTATTATTTTTTTTTTCTATTAATTTTGTCTTATCTTAGTAATTTTGGTTTCTGTTTGTGAAGATGTTTCTGATTAAGAAATAACACGATTAACATTTTAACTGCATGTATGGTTTATTAATTTTGTCGTACCAAACGTAAAAATTAAAATCGTACTAATCAAAATTAGTCCTTTTTTAGTAGTTTTGGTTTCTGTTTGGTAAGAAATATCTGATTAAGAAATGACACGATTAACCTTTTAACTGCATGTATGATTTATTAATTCCGTCGTATTTTTTTTTTTTTTTTTCTTTTTGTAGTGATTAAAATGATCCATTCGTAATTTTTCAGAGAAATTCTATAGATTAAGTACGATACCTTTTGGACGATTTTCCGTGAGCTTCTATTAAAAAAATAAACAAAGATTTATTTTTATTTATCTTTTTATTTACCTTTATTCCGATTTTTTCAACAAAAATAAATATAGTTCGATCGCTGATAACTCTAGTGTTAAACAAAAAGTAAAAATTCCTTATTTGTAAGGTTTCAGGTAATAGAAAAATATTACTGATTAGAAAAGAAAGCTTATATTGATCAATAAAACTTTTATTAACGATATAAAACAAGAAATTGATGTTCCCAGTATTACTTTCTAATTTCGCGAGATAACAAACGATCATCTTAAAGGAGTAAGAGTCCAATGTACACAGTATATCTCTCGCTCCTAAATAATGTTTTTACTTTCGTAGAATTCATGGAATTTTATAATTTTCTATGCACAATCACCGGAATAATGTAAGCTCCGCCATAAAACGTTTATAAGTTATAAAATCCGAAAACAACTCACGATTATATTTCACGTAGAAAATGGGTAACTAGCGTTTAACTATATCCAGTTACAACTAACAGTCGTTTACACGCACGGCAAATTATATTTTAACAATCGTTTTATATCGCCGATAAATTCCTCAGTCCTACGCTTTATTCGACCAATAAAGGAAATAAATAAGAACAAGCAGTTAAATGTACAATTCAACCCTTTGCACTCTACTGGCGCTGCTACTACGACGCGTGTAATTTTCTTCAGAGGCTAAGCTTCGAATTAAGTTTCGTATTTTTGTCGATTAAAAAATTTGTTTCTCTTATTTTGAAACAAAGCGAATTAATTAAATCGATAAAAAAATTGTAAACACTATTTCCTAAGCCGAATTGTCGTCTCCACAGCGACAAACGAATAGGAGACGCCAATGANCGTTTGTTGTCTGGCGACGGGTCCAGGCGGCCCGAACGACGTCATAGCGTCAAAAAGACGATACATTGTAGTCGTGCTGACGACTTTCGAGAAGCACGAATAATCGTTAGTTCTCGTCGATACGTGGAGAAGTGCGTTTCGAAGGCGTCTTTATAATATCTCTGTTTTGTCTCTTATTTCTTCATTATTAAATATATTCACTTTACAAAATACCAGGGGGTGTTTTGTCATTTGATGGTCCGCATGATCCTACATATATAATATATAATTTTATGCAATATGAACGTTTCTTAATTTTAAGCTGAGAATGTAACAGAAATAATATAAATAAAAAGTTAAAAGTCTCTGCATCACTCTATTTAAAAAAAATTAATATACTATTTTTAAAAAATAGGCCAGGCTATTCAATTGAATAGTATTGTATGTCCTAAAACAGGTATGTTTTTTTATTATGGTATGATTATTTTTTCTAAGGTCGTCTTTACTGTGCGCGATATAGCGTTTGAAAACTAAAAATTGAAATTGGAAACTCATACCATGTTCGCCATAACCAACTACTACTTGTTCCAATTATTACAACATTTTTTAATCGACAACAAAAATTTTACAATAATATGCAGTTGAAATAAGTATTGAAGATTTTTAGGTAAAAGTATCACAAATTTTTTGAAGAAGGAATCCAGATACCACTTGATAGATAAGAAAAAATCATAGAAAACAATGGTCAATACAGTCGTGACTAAAAATGAAAATATGAATATTTTACAGCGAAAATTAGTGTCAAGGAACGACATTATTTATGAGATGACCTAATATTTCATTCTCAAAGTCCTTCAATTTTATTTTCCACCGATTTAGAAAATGTGCTATAATACTCCGATAGTTGGTAAATAAATTACACGAAGAAATATATTAACAGTGTCTATTTAGATTATATTCTAAAGATGAATCATTTTCACCGCGTTAGTCTTTTTAAAAGCGAGTTCATAAATAAATCTGTTCAAATAGAATATATTATGCAGCATGTCGTTCAACGTTAATACCATTTAACGTTAAGATAAAGCACATTCATTACTTTGCCGCGTAGCTTCAGTATTATATCAAAAAGCATTTCTCATGTGAATTAATATGTTAATATGTCTAAAAGTACGGACGATAATTTTCAATCAGAGGTAATTAACATGTCATCGGAATACAATGTACGTGGAATAAATTTACGCCACTGGGATGGTCTATAAATCTTATTATATGGAAATTGAGAAAAAAGAGTGGCAAAGAAAAGTGTTGCTTACGCAAGGTGTAACTTCCTCCGATTTTATCTTTTTTAATATTAACGTGACGATGTATTTTCTTCGCGATAATACACTTTTCTCGTTATTCCGCGCGTTAAGATATTAATGCAAAGATAAATACGGCTTGAATTAAAAATCTAATTATCCATACGAACTGCTCCGAGTGTACAGCATACAGCAACAAATTTGCAAAGCAAATGTGCAACATCGCGAGGTAAAAACAAAGGAGAAGTGACTTTCTTGTAATATTTAATAAATGTGTATAAATTATAAAGCTTGTTACAACTCGCAGTTGCAATCTTTTTCTTCAGAAAAATATTTATTCTTCTCAAAGAGTGTAATTTCTTATGATTTAAAAAAGTAATGTTCAGTGATACGTTCAATCCACTGGCTTTATAAATAATTTATTTTCTTCTGCATTGCGCATATTTTTATTTACAAGCGAATCGGTGAGATCGGAAATAACATCAGTCACTCTTCGTTAATTTTTTAGAAACAAGGAGGAATAACTTCTTTCAAAATTTTTATGAAATACACAAATATCTTTGAATAAATGAGAATGAATAATGAGAAATTTAATTAAATCTAGACACAAATCTTAACTTTTATTTAGATTTATTGGAATCGAATTTCTTATTTAGATTTAAGTAAAAATAGTCAACCAATGACTTTTCCATAAAATTCACCTGCTTTTGTTAAAGATACATTCTTTCACAGACGTATAATTTTTTTTTTAATTTCGAGCGATTTCCATAATGCTTTAATTAAATATAAACAATATCATTCAATGAACAACTCAGTTTTCAAACAATTTTAATTCCGATCTCACAGATTTAAATAAAAAAACATACTTCCGCAAACATATATAATTTTTCAAATAATTCCCTACCGATTTCCGTATTACTTTATCCAAATATAAACAATATCATTAAATACATCATTCACTTTAAAAAACAAATTTTACGTTAATTCCGATCTCACTAATTTAAATAAAACTCGTCAACCACCTGTTCTTCTAAAAAATTCATCTTCTTCCGTTAAAAAAAAAAAAAAAGTTACAAAATATTGTTTTCACAAATGTTATTTCTGAAAAAAAAAAAAACAAAAAAAATGTTTAACCGATTTCCGTACCATTTTATCGAAATATAAACATCATTAAATACATAATTCAGTTTTAAACAAAATTTTACGTTAATTCCTATCTCACTAATTTAAATAAAACTCGTCAACCACCTGTTCTTCTAAAAAATTCATCTTCTTCGGTTAAAAAAAAGACGTTACGAAATATTGCTTCCACAAATATGTTATTTCTAAAAAAAAAAAAAAAAATGTTCAACCGATTTCCACTGAAAACTGAAACACGTTTCAACGTACCGCCGGCTCGCTTACAAATTACCGAACCGCTGACGATCAGGAGCCACGCTCGAAACGCAAATAAGCACGAGCTGGCGAACGCATCTGCCCTCTCTCCATTGAAACGCTCAACCCAAGCGTTCCAGAGTATTACATTATAATTAAAGGACTGGAAGCGTCATCGGGCCCGCTGATAGCAATTTCGCGTCGTGAGACGTGCGATCACGACGCCAATTTATCATTCCAAAGTATCAATGAACGTCCCTTTAGGGTATCAGAAAAAACAATTCGCGTAATCATTGGCCGAGAACGAGAATCGTGGACGACGTCGCTCGAAACCCTTTCTTTAAGAATCATTTTTTTGAAAAAACCCCGCGGAGGACGGCGTTCCAAAGCTCGCCTTGAACCGCTTAATTATCGAGCGCCTTAAGTGGCTCGATCCAGGCGATGCAAGGTCGCGACGATGAATATTATACGAGCGACGTTTCTCGGTAACGATAATTGAACCGAAGTGCACACGTCGAATCGAACGAAAATCGCGGTCTACCGGGATAAACAACCGCGTACCGAGCGACGATTCGTAAGAATTTGCAGCGATGAGGGCTGTGGCAATAAAAGTAAAAAGGATCGGTATGGATTGCAAATAATAAATCGCTAACGACACGGACCTTCTACGGACCATGTTTTTATGCATCCTGTAAAGAATAGCTCTCTCTTTTCGTGGACAGGTTCGTCGGTTCTGGTTCTTGCAAATATTCTCGAGGCTTTGGATTAATGTTTCTTTATTAAATAATTATTTTCTACTCCGCGAATACGCGACTTTGGTTCCACTTCTGAATTTTGAGAAATGGTTATTTAACGCTGGGAACTACCGAAGTGGACGAAATGATTGGTTTGCAGTTTCTTATATAAATTCTGTAAATTTACAGAGTTGCATTTTAAAATATTTTTTCGTGTTTTGGAAATGGAGGATTGAAAGCAACACTTTTTGTGTAATAAATGAATTGTGTTAATTATTGCGTATTGATGTAATAATTTTAAATAGAAAACAATTGAGGTGTGTAAAGAATAGCTCTCTCTTTTCGCGGACAGGTTCGTCGGTTCTGGTTTTTGCAAATATTCTCGAGACTTTGGATTAATGTTTCTTTATTAAATAATTATTTTCTACTCCGCGAATACGCGACTTTGGTTTCACTTCTGAATTTTAAGAAATGGTTATTTAACGCTGGGAATAAAATATTATGCGTTCATCACTTATTAACACTAGAACTACCAAAGTGGTCAAAATGACTCATTTGTAATTTTTTACAGAATCTTTATAAATTAACTGCGGTGCCTTTGGGCAGATTTTCCGCGATTTTATATTAATAATATAGATAAACTTTGGTCTGAATTGCATTACATATTATTTTATATATTTTCCACTTTGATTTCTTCGGTAGAAATATGTATACTTTAATCGTCGGCAGTTCTAGTATTAATAAAACAAAAGAAACTTCTGGGACAACCTAATACAAACACTGAATGACGAACTCAAATTATCTCTTTATTAACAAGATAAACCTAGTACAAAAAATCACAGAAACAAACCACTCATTAATAGAAATACTATTAAAAAAAACAGCGATATATGTAGAAAAGGATCATCTACGATGTCAGCATCGTTTCCAAAAATTAACCCTTTGCACTCGAAAGACACATTTCGCCGACACTTGTCTCGAGAAACAGAGAATGCATCTTGAACAGTGCCGATCTAAAATATCGCAGGAAGCAAAATTACCAAGTTTAAGATTCGATATTAGGTCTTCTACAATATATAAATATACGAAAAAGTGAAAATAATTATATTACACGCGATTCGAGTCGCTGCATTGCTCCAAGTGGTGAGCAAAAGTCACCTCTCGAGTGCAAAGGGTTAAGTTAACACGCCTAGTGTACAACGAGGCTGCGGGACACTGTGGCAATTTTTAAAATTGCCAAAACGTTAAATCTTTGAAGAACCACACCAGAAAATGTGACGGACCGCGGATTGCTCTGCTATAGAGGGGCAAGATGAGACATATCACAGTCGTTAAAAAAACTTTTGTCTCACTTCCATTATATATTATTTTAGATACCTTTTACTTTCATTTCTCCCGCAGAAATAAGTATACCTTAGTCGTCGGTAGTTCTAGTGTTAACCGTTCCAAAAAAAAAGAAAAAAAAAAGAGAAAAAAAAAGAAAAGACGATCAATCACCTTTCCACGAAGCATCTGTATCTCAGCCCAAGCATAGCGATCGCCGGAGTGTCTATACCTGATCAGAATGTAGCTAAGATAGCTAATGCGCTGTAATTATTGGAAATCAAAGCATTTTCATTTTCTTTTCTTTTCTTTTTTTTTCTTCCTCCCCCCCCCCCCGGAAAACATGTTCGAGAAGAGAATCGTTCAAGACTCGAGATTCCACACTGTACCTTCGCGAGCCGTTCAGAGCTGTACACACCTCTGGGCGACCATAGGAGAGCAGTGAGGTCAGCCAGTGGTTATTCAAAAGGCGCCCATCGTCGTACCTGTGGTTCCCAGCGAACATAATTCCTCCATGGTCTCTTTCTATCTGTCTCTCCTCTCGATGACCTCTGCGGTAATAGTGAGTCACCTTCTGTATGGATAGAATCTCGTCAGGTTCGACGAAAATAGCATTCAACGAGCCGTATCGTGCGATAGGCCCGCACCGAGCATCGTTCTCTTCCTTCCCTTTCTTATTCTCTTTTTCTTTCTGGTTTTTCCCCTCTTTTTGTTTTTTTTTTTTTCTTTTTTTTTTGTATTCATTCGTTAAACGAACACGCACACCGCGCTCGGAATTCTAATTAATACCGGATCCGCGGAACGATAACTGTTTCTTTTATTAGACGCGTTCTCAGAAGCCACGATAGGGAATAATGTAAGTGTCCTCGGTTTAATGTTTAATATTTCTCGTCTAACTCGAGCGAGTATGCATTGCATCTGGTTTATCGTGAATGTTGGAATAAAAAAGGCGCTGAGAGATGATTGATCGTTTTGAAGAAACGAATCGTTGTTACTTATGCTGGAGTGTTAATAGTTTTATTTTTCATGGGAGCAAATTTGTTTCGCTTCTTAACGCGTTCGCGTCTTCGCGCGAATTAACGTCTTCGCGAATTATTTTACCGGTAAATTGTGATATTTAATTCTTTCTCATATTTTGAACAATTAATGATTATATATGAATTTTCTTACGATTTAAAGTATTTCTTATATTTATACAAATTTGAACGGCAGACATTCGCGGTATTTAGTTATGGACCTTTGAAAATTATGTCACTATTAGCTCGTCTTTATAAGTTTATATCTGTGACGCTATATTTTGCTTTTTTTTACGTTTTCTTATTAACTCTTCGCAACTCTACTGGCGCAGCTATGGCGACACGTATAAGTTTCTTCAGAAGCTAAGTTTTCACCCTTTGCACTCGAAAGACATATTTTTGCGATTTTCTATTGCAGTTGACTTTGGGTGACCTTGAATGACCTTCGTAATAGGCCATTGTATTCGTCTTGAAACACTCTATCAGACTAGAAGCAAGAAACCATGCCATTCCATTTAAAAAAAATTGGTAATACCAGATTATGAGACCCCCGATACCAAGTAAGTTTGGTCTAATGCATTTTCTCCTATCTTCAAAAACGAGCGAGTTATTCACCTGTTTAAAATGCCCCACCCTGTATATATATGTAAAGAAAGTATACTTTCTTTAATGGGTATTTGTATTTGCCGCGCTTCTTATACTGCGCGCGCCAACTGTTTATAGGATAATATTAGGTTGGGGAAAAAGAAATCGATTATTTTTACGTGAAATGATTTAAAACTGTTTTATGGTCGATCTTTAGCTCCTCGGCGATGCTACGACTACTAACCTGACGGTCAACTTCGATTATCTCTGTGATTTTATCCACATTTTTGACAACGGGCCTGCCTGTGCGAGGTGCATCTTTAACATGAAAAATACCTGAACGGAATCGACGAAACCAAAATTGCACGTAATTAGCTGTTGCAGTATCGGGACCATAAACACCATTCACAATTTCAGCCGTCTGGCTTGCATTTTCGCCTTTATCAAAGAAAAATTGTAAAATGTACCGAATCTTCTCTTTGTCGACTTCCATTTTTAACACCTTGTAACTCACAACTGAACGTACCAAACAAAAAACAGCAAAAGAATTTGTTTAGCGCGAAATGTCACCTTGACAACGAGCATAAATCTGAAATTGTTTGATCGATACCTTACGAAATATCGATCGCTACAACCATCTACCGAAAAAATAATGGATTTCTTTTTCCCCAACCTAATATAACAGAGCACGTGTGCACAATAGTATAGAAAGAGAAATAGAATTTATAATATTTAAGAGTACAAAGGAAAAAGAAATAGTGAGTGTAAATGAAGAAGAGATAATAATAGGCTTTAATTGTCGTTTCTTAATTTACAAGTAAGCGTTTAAATACTGTAAATAACCATTGCAATTAGTGAATAAAATTTTTCTTAATTTACAGAGAAACAAATTCTAGCCTATTACTAATCCCGACCCATTATAGTGTTTTTATCTTATATATATATTTTTGTTTTAAAATAAAGCAAATGAACGACATAAATAAAAATCGTAAACATTTGTAATATTCTTTCCTTTTTTTCAAAACAACGCTCTGTTGTCACGTTAATGGTGACTTGCCTCCGTTAAGGGTTAATGTTCTTGTATAATTTGTTTGCAAAAATTGAAATAGCGTCCGTTGTTGATAGGTAATCGATAGGTAATCCGTTGTCGAATAGTACATTTCGACTAGAACTATCAAAGTGGTCAAAATAACCCATTCCTAATTTTTTACAGAAATTTTACAAATTGACTATGGCATCTCGCAGGCAATTTTCTGTGATTTTCTGTTAAAAATGTAGACAAAGCTTTGTTTCCCTTGCATTGCGTACTTTTTTATGTACCTTTCATTATGATTTTTTCGGTAGAAATAAGTATGCTTTATTCGTCGGTAGTTCTAACGTTAAAATACGGTAAATAATAATTTACGAGAAAACTTCTACGAACGCGTAATTTAATCTCAAGGTTTATAAATACGTCCCTTAATTTGTTTGAAACATTGTACGCGTGTATGAATGGTTCACTCTATAACAGCAACATAATGCATCAATTGAATAACGAAAATAGGAATATTATAGGGAGTCCCATAATGAAGCACACGGTGAGCTCTAATTCATAGTTACCAGTTGGACTGAAACAATGCGTGCATTGTAAGTTTCACCTTGGTCGAGATGGAAGGAAGCATTCACGTGCTACATTAATGAAGCGAATATTGAAATTGCGTCATTTGTGCTCGTCTTTGTAAACAGAACAGATAACAGAGCTCGTATTTTCGTAATGCTCACAAATAGCGTTTAAACGTTCGAAGTTTTTGTATTTTCCTTCTTCCACGTTCGGTTTTAATGATCAGTAAAAAGCAAACATTTACGCAAAGAAAAAAAAGAAAAAAAATAAACGTCTCGTTCCATCGGAATAAATGAATTTTTTTTCAACTACTTAAACAATGTTAGATTAGGATAAAAAAAAAGATGGTATATTAAACAGATTAATGATTTCTTAAAATTTCATCTTCAACGTTTGTCAAGTATTTTTCTTTGAAATACTCCTATTATTGTGACTAAAACTATCGACGATTAAAGTAGACCTATTTGTACCCAAAGAAATAAAAATTAAATTATATGAATTTATATATCAAAATAAATTATGTGAAAAATAAATGAAAATTATAGGTATTCTAAAATATATATAATGCGAGGAGAATTCTTTTTCTGTATCTTTCACAGAAAATCACGAAAGATTCCCCTGTGATCAAACATCCCTATAAATTTATAAAATTTTTATGAGAAATATAACTGATCTTTAAAGAATTTAAAATTAATTTTTATATTCATTTCCATTCATTTTGACGCTAATTTTCATCGTCAACATAAGTATATACTCAATTTTGCGAGTAACTATATATTTTAATACTAGAACCAGCTACGATTAAAATATATTTATTTGTACCGAAGAAATAAAAAATAAATTGTATCTAAAAAAACAAAATCTAAGGTGGATAAATCTTCACGCCTACTTTCAATAAAAAACCACGAAAAATTTCTAAGAATGCATTCCAGCAAACTTATAAAAATTCCACAAAAAAATTACAAATTAATCGTTTCGACCACTTTGTTAGTTTTAGTGTCAAAAACTGACCTTTAAATAATTTTAAACTAATTTTTATCTTCACACCAATTTTCATCGCCAACATAAATGTACGCCCAATTATGCGAACAACCTGCGATTAAAATATACTTATTTGTACCGAAGAAACAAAAAACGAACTGTATCTAAAAAAACACAAAATGTAAGATACATAAATCTTCACCTCTACTTTCAATAACAAACCACGAAAAATTTCTAAAAATGCATCCCAATAAACTTATAAAAATTCCACAAAAAATTCCAAATTAGTTATTTCGACCACTCCGGTACGAGTTTACAGCTCACGAGCCGCCACTCCATTATCCAACGGTTCAGAATTCCGAAACGAATCGCTCGGTCAACCTATTACTACATTAAACGCACAATATTTACTCGTTCTGTCCGTTAAATTATTCACGAAGATAATGTCTTAATTATTTGAAACAGTGCACGTTTCTTTCCGCCGCATGTGTTCCGACTACAATTTTATATTCCTCCGGGGCATTGATTACGAACCGAGAAACTTAACGTATATTTAAGCTCGTACTTTCACTATCCGTTCCCATAAATATTTTGTTATCTGCCAGCGACTCGTGTATCTTTTATATTCCCGAGGAAATCGTCCATTACGGAATTAATAAACGTTTCAAGAGTCTCCGCGTTATCAAAACAGAATAAATTATCGCGCAGAGAGCGCCGTGGCCTTGACGAATCACGAATCTCCCCCAATTATAAATTCCGCTGTTACAGCGACATTGCGTAACTCGTGGTTATCGTCGATGAGCAACAAAGGAGGCACCAGCTATCTTAACGGACCCATTGTTACTCGAATAATGACTTCTGGAATGAATAGCGTAATTCGAAGACAGGTTACACGCGTCATAGGATACGACCATAAAACGTTCCCAGCATATAAAACGATGGAATTTTAATTTCTAAGGATGGAACTATGAATGGTTGAAACTACCAGTTTCTAATTTGTTATAAGAATTGTATGAATTTACAATTTACGATAGGAATAGATTTTGAGACGTTTTCCATGATTTTCTGAAAAAAAAAAATATATATATATATAAAGAAAGGTTTGTTCGGTTTGAGTTGTGTATTTTCTTAAATATCTGTTATTTGGATTTTTTAAATATTAAATAAGTATTGTTTATATTCTTTGTATGTTATTTGTTACGTGGTATCTTTAGAAAAAAGTTTAGAACCAATTTTTCTGATTTTTTACTTTCTGACTTAGAGCATGTATACAATTGTAAATAGACTGCGGATTTGTTATGGAAATTCATATTTCTGAGAATATAGGAAAAAAGGAGAACTTTGGTAGAAAATTGTGTTGCCTATTAAAGGATCGTAAGAAACACTATAATTTGAATATTTTGCATTTGTTATGGTATTACCTGAATTTTTTGCAATTTTCCACTTCTAGATTTATTGTAAATCTATAAAAATTGATGTATATTTGTAAATGGTAAAAACTCGTAGGCGAACTAAGAGTTTTTTTTTTTTATAAAATCTTGAATAGCGTTATTAACTATTCTGATATATCAGAGCTGATACAACTAAATGTAATTTTACAATCTCTTCGTAATATTCCTCTTTCTCGAGTATTTTTACGTGTTTGTATTAAAAAATCTGTAACTCGACAAATAGTCGATAAATAGTTACGAAAAAGTTTTACTATTATTATTTTTACTTTTTAAATATTATTATATTTCAATATGTTTATCATTGGAATTTTGTACAATATTTTTAATTGCAAATTAAATAGTAATTACTACACCAGCTTTATGTAACAAAAAAAAATTATAAAAGTAAATGAAAATAAATTTACTTTACACGAAATTAAAAATAAATATAATCAAATTACAAAAACATATATTTTTTTCTTGAATTATAATTCTATTAACATTACTAATTGTCACTTAAAGTTTCTAGAAAATTATTTGGTTTTAATTTTCATTCTATTTATAAAAAGTATGAAATTAAACGAAAATAAATTTTCTTTACACGAAATCAAAAATAAATATAATCAAATTACAAAAACACATATTTTTCTTCTTAAATTATGATTCTATTAACATTACTAATTGTCATTCGAGGTTTCCGGAAAATTACTCGGTTTTAATTTACATTCGATTTATGAACCCAAACGAATATAAATTTTCTTTGCAGGAAATTAAAAATAAATACACTTAAATGACAAAAACACGTATCTTTCTTCTCGAACCTACAATTCTATCAACATTATTAATTGTCGTGGAAGGACTTTTGAAAAATTGCTTGATTTTATTCTCATCCGATTAATGGAACATAAATCTTTGACTACAGAATAATAAAAGCTTGCAAACGAATAGAAATAGGTGTCACAGTTCTATGAATATATTTCCGTTTGAAATGGCATTAGGTTACATAAGTTTGCGCAATGAACGATCGAGTGATGAAACCGTACAGTCAGATTTTATATAGCACAGAATAAAAAGTTTATTGCTTCCAAATGAGTTCTGACAGACGAGCATTTAACAACTCCATTATTTATTTCGAAAATACGCGACACGCTGAAACACGGTCCGTGGTTGCCGAAAACGGTGAATATTAAATAACCGGAGGACTGACTCACATCCGCGATCATATCTGGTGACAAAATTATCGAACGTTTTATCTAGCAACCAATTACAAAACAAGGAAAAAAAAAAGAAAAAAAGAAAAATTGGTTTCATAACTCTCTCTTATTATAATTTTGTGAAATAAATCACTGACTACTGATTTTATTGGAGTCGACACAACTCGTATAAAATTATCAAAAGACTATAAAAAAAATACCGTAAAATGGTAGAATATTGGCAAATTTTTAATAAATTCCTTATAAATAAATATAATTTATTTTTGTAAACATTGTAATTATGTTATGAACAATTATGTATCTCTTCATACATAAATAATTGTGACAAATAAAATTTTGAATTTCCTAACAATTAGTTTACATTTAATCTAATATTTTTTGTTTCGTTTTATGAAAGCTTAACAGAAAAATAAAATATTTTTGTAGAGTAACTTGATTTACAAAATCTGTGTAAATAAGCCAAAAATATAATATTCAGTGATTAAAATAACTGCTTATCTAGCTTCCATTTTTTTTTTCAATTATATTTACAAAAACACGAACTCGCACAAAAAAATCCGCATTCTACAAACAACCATTATATGCAACTAATGCAATATTAACTCTGCTACGGTCCTCAAATTCTTGTCTTCTCAAATCGCTCTCTCATTTCACCCAAAAGAAATTCGTAAAAATTTTTAACGCAAAATCGAATCAAGTAAATTCACACACTGACAATACGTATTTTTTAACACGTTGACTGCCACAGTGGTCATATGTAACCGGAGATTGTTTCTCCTGTAGCGCCATGGTGGTCATCGGTGACCAGAATGGTTCAAATGTTTATACTTGTAAAAATTAAACGAAGATTGATAGTTAATGAATTTTGAACATCATCATCGCTATTAGAGAATACTTAGAAATAAAGTGTGCACTATTCAACGATTAAAAATTTTTATCAGAAGATCAAAAATGAAATTAATTTTTGTCCAATCTTCTATTTACCGGTGCGGCGTCCTAAGTCACAGCGTCCTTAGCAAAACATGTAATTTCGGCGTGGCAGTCAACGTGTTAACCCTCTATGGGCCCGTGTGACTTTAAAGTTACAAACTGATGTATCTATATTTGAAAAAATTAATTTTGTTTAGTTATCACTTCACTATTAATTTTGATTACTGTATTACTGACACCACGATCCATCCACAGTAATTATTAAACATTTTCAAATCAAAGTGAAAAACTGTAATCGATCGTAATTTTTTCTCCGATAAGCGGACAAAATTCGACCTATAGAGGGTTAAATATATATATTTCACAAAATTAGGAAATCTTTTAACGAAAGAAAAACACGATCCATTCAAAAACGAGCCAAAGACCGTAACAGGGTCGAAACTATCAAATAACAATGATGATAAAAGAAAAATCCATCGAATCGACGGAATATGTGTTCGCGTACACTTTCGAACAGTTGTACGATGGTTATAGCGATACGAGTAAAAACTACCGCGCTACAAAAACGCGTTTCCATGGAGGAAAAAAGAGCAGAAGAGAAACACCTTTCATTCTGAATTCTGTAACGAACAAAAGAGCGCTATCACAATGAAATATCGTCGGAGACGCACACTTTGTACAACAGCGGATGCAATCGCTGTTCCAAACTAACTGCCAATGTTCGCTTTCTATACAATCTGCCAGAAACTCGTCCGCCGTTCGCGATTGAGTTTACGATCGAGCGGCATTGGCCCTACGGAAACTTTTATAAGTTCATCCATCGGTAAATGCATGCGGGAGTTACGATCGATCGGAGAAATCCCGAAGGGTGTATTCGATGCTTCCGGATGAATAAACCGGCGATTTAAAAAGAGAAGAAAAAAAAAAATAGAATCGCGAGCTCGGAAGGGTACGCATCGTTGCGAGCTTGCTGGACGAACGTCAACGTGTGGAGCTCACAAATTTGAAATTTGAAATTTGATCGTTTCACAGTGACCCGATCGAAGTTGGTATTTAATTATAGACATGTTTATAATTTTTAATTTGTGTTCGTTATAAATATATTTGGGATTTTTAGTTAGTTGTTCGGAATGTTTGGAAATATTTTTTTAGGCGAGAAGGGAATTTATCGCGAAAGTTTGGGGTGAAGATTTTATTTATGGACAACGTTGAATTTAAAGGTAAAAATAATTTAGAATAATTATGTTCTTGGGAAGGAAAGTTAATATATTACTAGGTGACAATATTTCTTGTTTCTTTTATATTTAATATCTTGAAAATGGACGATTATTTTTAAAAATGATTTGTTTAACTCAAACATTAATTCTTTACACTGGTAAACTTTTTTTAAGTTTCAAAGGACTATTGTAAAAACTTGAAGTGTTCTTTTGAAAAGAAAAACAGAGAATTATAAATGTTTACGATTTTTTGTTCATTTGGTTAATTTACTTTTATTCTGAATAACAGAAGTGTTCGAATTGATGAGAACATAGAATTTAATTAGAGATATAATGTATGAAGAAAGTTATGCGTGTCGCCATACCGGCGCGAGCGGTGTGCAAAGGGTTAAATTATGATGTATCTTTATTTATTTTAATATTATGTATTTTATTCATACCGTATTATCTATTTTATTTAGTTTTTATAAGCACTAAAAACACGTCAAATTTAAAATAATAATTTTAAACACAATGCTGTATTACGAAGCGCACGTAGATCCGACTATTTAAAACGCAAAGACGAAGGATATTTATGGATAAAGCAACTGTTGTCACATATCAGTCACCGTTCGAGTTGTTGCATTAATCCGAGTGGTAAGTGAGAGTCACCTCTCGAGTGCAAAGGGTTAATTCGTTAACCCTTTCGGTACAAGGGCTCTGTCCGCTGTAACACCCCTGCTGTACACACGAAAATGCACACATAGCGCGTGGTTGGTCTTTTTTTATACGAAAATTTTTCTAAGCCTTAAATAAGAACTGTGATTAATAAAACAGTGTTTCTTTTAACACGCGTCGTTTATAGTTTTAATATTAAAAGACTTTTATATAAAATTCTATTAATTATATAAGTAACACTAGGTCATCAGATGGATGCCGGATATATCCGGTGCTCGTACCGAAAGGATTAAACGCCACGCCAATTTTGGTCGACTTTCCGTTAGACTGTGTGGTGCGATACT
>SMSQ01018669.1:115767-146939 GCA_019453375.1 Ctenoplectra terminalis | reverse complement strand
GTGTTAAATATCCTTTACGAGTAAAGAGATGCAAAGAGCCGAAAATTTTTCAATCCATCCAGCCACTCCTTCTTAATTAACAATACAATCGGCGAATGGTATGCGATCAGATTGGCGATAAATCTTCAATGGGTGACGATTAAGGCTCAATACAGATCGCAACCTCTAATTATCAGTCTCTCCTTGGTACTTCCTCCTTCACGTGGCTCCTTCGACTGAATCATCCGGCGCAAAAATTCGAGTCTTCCTACCAGGCGTCGCGAGGCGCAACAAAAATGCGTCTTCACCTTGAGTCGGTTATGTGAAACGCCAGCGAACAGAAGGAAGAAGGAATAAAGCAAAAAAAAAAAAAGAAGAAAAATTCTTTTACATGGTAACGGCGCGTCAAGATGACGCGCGGGGTCCCAATGAGAGCTCTTTCTTCGATTCCACCGAAGTGGGCCCATGTTCAGCTTCAACGCGTGTGTCACTGCCACGTGGCAGTTCTGGTTGACCTTGAATAGTCAGCGAAACACACTGGCTGATGGAGATGTACGTGGAACAAGCCGCGGACCACATAGTATACGTATAGCGGTCGCGAAATGCAAATTAGCCGACTTCCACGAATTCATCGATGCTAATATTATGATAATGTATGACGAGACTCTTCAACTATTTCACCGAATAAAGATCGATGAATGCAAACATCCGAGTTACGGATATTGTGTCTATGGATATTTTTATCGTGTTCGACGACGAGCGCCGGTAAATCATGGACGCCGCGAGTGATAAATCGGAGAATGTAAAAAAAAAAAAGGTTGAGCGTGAAAACTTTTTTTTTTTTAATTCTGAACGAAGTTACGTTGGATTTATAATATTGTTGCAACAGTGTGCTGTTAGAAATGTTAGAAGCATCTCGTCCTGAATGATTGCCGCTTACTTTTGCGTTTTTAAAAATGGCCGACGCTGCAGCGACTTAATCCTTGTATGTTCTTCAGAAACTGTAGCTCGAACGATGTTGATTTTCGATCAGAAAGAGGTAGAATATTTTGGAATATTTTTAAATGGAAGATTGACGAATTTTTACTGTAGGAACGTATGGGAGCTAAAATTGATGAATTAATAATGGTGTTAATAAACGGTGGAAAACTGTGGCGGTGAACTTGCTTGACAGAGGAATGGAAAATCTAATGAGACGGTATTAATACTAGAAACTACCAACTAGAATTAACCCTAGAGCTAGCAAACTGGTAAAAATGACTGGTTTCTAATTTCTCGTATAAATTCTATACATTTATAATGGTACATTTTTAAGAATTTTTTGTGCTTTTTTGTAACGAATGTAGATCAAGATTTATTTTCCTTGCATCTTATTTTTTTTTTTTTTTTTCTCAAATATCTATTAATTTGTATTCTTTGATAGAAATAGGTATACTTAAACCGTCGTTATATATAATAGTGTTATATAATAGCGTTATGTATAATATTATATAAAATAGTGTTAAAATATACTTACTTCTATCGAAGAAGTAAAAGTGGAAGGTGTGTAAAATAATATGTAATGCAACTGAGACTCAGGTTTCTGTATTAACAGAAAATCACGGAATCTCTTGCCAAAGGACCGTAGTTAAATTATAAAATTTCTGTGAAAAAATTACGAGCGGATCATCTAACTTGGATTATCTAATTTTGACCAAAGTGGTTAAAATTTTCACAGAAATTTTATAAATTAATCACGGTGCCTTTGAGGAGATTCTCTGCGATTTTCAGTTAAAAATATAGACACACCTTCGTCTCAGTTGCACCACATAATCTAACCAAACTAAACCCAACTCTCCATTATCAATCCTCCGAACATAAAACACCTGATCAATAAAAGCACAAAACAAACCGCAAATAATTCATCTAAATTGGAAGATCGATGAAACGAAATCACTCCAACTATCCGGAGCATATTCTAAAACCGGATTCCGCCACGGGCCCTCCATAATCGTGGCAGGAAATGAAATTCGGACGATAAAATTCCCTGTCGGAGAAATTACTGCTCTCCTCTATCCGGCAATGATAAATACGCGGCTCGAAAGGGAGAAGAAGAAGGAGCCGGCGAAATCGAGGGAATAAAAATGTGGGAAACGAATCGCCGTCCGGGGAGAATCAGACCGTGAACGAGTACGGACGGGATACACGAAGAAGCAGGCACATTTGGCCGTCGTGGGTACTGACATTGCCGAGCCAGCGGACCAGCACAACCATCTGATAGACGCGACACACACCGTGCTCCGTCTGGAGGTTAAACCGTGCGGCGAACCAGGGACGATGCAACCAGCGGCACCGGCTCACGGGCACGGAACACAGTTGGGTCAAGGATTCCGTGAATTTTCATGAGAACTGGTAACAAGGAGAACTGGATCTTCCATGGTCTGAAACGAACCATCGCGATCCGGAGGACCGACGGTATTGTGNTTTTTTTTTTCTCAAATATCTATTAATTTGTATTCTTTGATAGAAATAGGTATACTTAAACCGTCGTTATATATAATAGTGTTATATAATAGCGTTATGTATAATATTATATAAAATAGTGTTAAAATATACTTACTTCTATCGAAGAAGTAAAAGTGGAAGGTGTGTAAAATAATATGTAATGCAACTGAGACTCAGGTTTCTGTATTAACAGAAAATCACGGAATCTCTTGCCAAAGGACCGTAGTTAAATTATAAAATTTCTGTGAAAAAATTACGAGCGGATCATCTAACTTGGATTATCTAATTTTGACCAAAGTGGTTAAAATTTTCACAGAAATTTTATAAATTAATCACGGTGCCTTTGAGGAGATTCTCTGCGATTTTCAGTTAAAAATATAGACACACCTTCGTCTCAGTTGCACCACATAATCTAACCAAACTAAACCCAACTCTCCATTATCAATCCTCCGAACATAAAACACCTGATCAATAAAAGCACAAAACAAACCGCAAATAATTCATCTAAATTGGAAGATCGATGAAACGAAATCACTCCAACTATCCGGAGCATATTCTAAAACCGGATTCCGCCACGGGCCCTCCATAATCGTGGCAGGAAATGAAATTCGGACGATAAAATTCCCTGTCGGAGAAATTACTGCTCTCCTCTATCCGGCAATGATAAATACGCGGCTCGAAAGGGAGAAGAAGAAGGAGCCGGCGAAATCGAGGGAATAAAAATGTGGGAAACGAATCGCCGTCCGGGGAGAATCAGACCGTGAACGAGTACGGACGGGATACACGAAGAAGCAGGCACATTTGGCCGTCGTGGGTACTGACATTGCCGAGCCAGCGGACCAGCACAACCATCTGATAGACGCGACACACACCGTGCTCCGTCTGGAGGTTAAACCGTGCGGCGAACCAGGGACGATGCAACCAGCGGCACCGGCTCACGGGCACGGAACACAGTTGGGTCAAGGATTCCGTGAATTTTCATGAGAACTGGTAACAAGGAGAACTGGATCTTCCATGGTCTGAAACGAACCATCGCGATCCGGAGGACCGACGGTATTGTGCGAATTAACTCAATGACTGGCAGGCATATTTAGAGCGTCTTGCCCTGGGTGCCAAGGTTTTACATTAACCCATTCGCTGCCAAGGACGAGTATACTCGTCCTTGGCAGGGTGTCATGCATTGCCAAGACGGCGAGTATACTCGGCTTGATATTATTATATTTTGTAAAATTTCATGTATTCTTTAACCCATTCGCTGCCAAGCCTAAATTATATGAAGTCGTTCCCATTGCCATTTATATTTTGAGCGTTATCGTTTACCAAAGCTCTGTTATTTCTTGGTAAGAGCACATGTATTATCATACATAATCATTTTCAAGCATAAAACCAAAGACGAGTATACTCGTCGTCTTGGCAATGTATGACACCCTGCCAAAGACGAGTATTCTCGTCTTTGGTTACGATTTATAGGCGAGCAAGCTATGCAGTGAATTTGGTATGTGCGATGAAATGGGCTGTGTGCTTCGTTTTCATATATTACAGTTCAGTGTGTTAACAATCCAGCTTACTTTGTGTTTTATCCTAATTCTCTTGTCATTAAATATGGTGTAAACATTGAGTTAACCCTGTGTAGCCTGAAAATTGTCCGCTTATCGGAGAAAAAATTACTTAACGTGTTAAACATAATATTTCTAGCGAAATGTACACACAACAATGTAAAAATACGGAAATTAGAACACGAAGAGTAATGACATGTGTCTTAAAAAAAAAACAAAAAAAAATGAATGGAGTCAAGGCAATTGGTTTTAAACTAGCGCGATACCGAATCGTGTAGGAAGATGTATTGATGATACCGAGAGGATATAGTATTCGTGAAGATAAACAAAAATGTTGAATTAATGAAGGTTTATAAATTAAGCTTGAGGAGATACAGGCAATTTATTTCAGGCTTTCTTGATAAATTTAATTAATTCGTTTTGAATTGATAATACTAAAGATTTTATTATCACCAAAACTTGTATTTTGAAGTTGAATCGAGATATAAAATGGATATATTTAACGCGTAGCAGAAAAGTGAAACAGAAATTTGATTCGATATAAACATCTATCGTGTTTCTTTGATTTAAACATTTTTTAAGTACGTTTAGAAAGCTACATAAAATATTCAGCGATGAATATCAACACATAAAAGATTTTAATAGTCACAGGAAACCGGAAACTACAAAACTCCGGTGATAGAGAAATTGAGCATTGTAATTTTTAGTACGGTTACCACAAAAATATATATATTCGGTAGAACTCTAATTAGAATTCTTGAAACGGAAGAACATCTGTCACGTAAGTATGTAAATTAATACACCACGCGCACAACAGGTATCATTCGTATGTATTAATTTCCAAGAATTCCACTCAAGAGCCATAAAATTTAAAGTGATAGAAAAAAGCGACACTATATCTCAAACGAAGATTCCGCTATCTAGAAAGGACAAGTGAACATTAATCAAGAAACTCATTCTAAGCAACGACTAACGTGAAAACACAAATTTCAAAATATCTGCGGTTATCAGCAGCTCGAACAAATTACGTTTCTCCAAAGAAGAAAATCAGAAGTTTATAAACAACACCAATTAGCAAGATTTCAGGATTTATTCTTTCTATAAAAAAGATTTTAATCATCGCAAGCATGAAGTCGGTGAGAAAAGTCTACAACGCCTATCAGAGATTTTATATATTCGATTTATTAAATTTTAATCAGAATGCATGATATTAATTATGTACACTACTCTAAATTTAATAAAACTCTAATTAAATATATTTGGACCAAATTAAGCAATCGAATAAAGAAAAGTATAAGTACAGATGATAAATCCTTAGAAACTAATTTTTAAGAGGCTTAGAATGAAATTACATCGAGTATTACAAAACTTCTGATTTTGTCAATGCCAAAAAAATGTAGACAATTATTGGTGTCGATAATATAATTTATAAATAAATATTGGCACCCATATAGTAAATATTAAATATTGACACTCATATAATAAATATTAAATATTAAATATTGACACCCATATAGTAAATATTAAATATTGGCATCCATATAATAAATATTAAGTATTGACACCCACATAATAAATATTAAATATTGGCAGCCATAAATATAATATTAAATATTAAATATTGGCATCCATAAATATAATATTAACTAATAATTAATAAAATATCACAAAAGTTTACATACACACGGTGAATTTTTATTATAAACTGCTATGGCAATTATGTACACTAAATCGAATACGTTCGAAACAAATTAAGCAATCGAATGAAAAAATACGATATTACGAATGACAAATTTTTAAAAACTGATTTAAAAGAGGTTTATTATATTATTAGAATATTTTATTAGCATAAAATTGCATTAGATATTACGAAATATCTAATTTTATGAATGTCAAGAAGATTGCGAGATCTATAAAGTATTACTGTAATATTAAATCTACTTTTTAAATAATTTTACCTTAATGAGTTCATTTTTGTAACGCTATTTTTTGTATTTTTTCACGTTTCTTTGTCAACAAGATTAATAACTAGCGTTTTTTTTAACGTGCGTCGAAGTTTAATTAATACACAATTAGACCAGATCTAAATCGATCATATTCGGGCCAAATTGAGCAATCGAGTAAAAAAATACAATATTACAAATGACAAATCTTTAAAAACTGATTTAAAAGAGGCTCAGAATAAAATTACACTAAATACTACAAAATCTCTAATTTTATCAATGCCAAAAAAATTGCAGACCTCTATTAATGCCAACGGAAGACCTACCAAACATTAATACAATATTAAATCTAACCTATTTCACAATTTTACAATTTCACCTTCACAAGCTCACTTCTCTACCACTCTTTTCTTTTTTTTCCACGTTTTCTTAATAACTTTAACACCGATATCCTTTAACCCTCTACGGGACCGTGTGACTTAAAAGTTCCAAACTGACGTATCTATATTTTAAAAAATTAATTTTGTTTACTTATCACTGCACTATTAAATTTGATTACTGTATCACTGTAGCGACACCACGATCCATCCACAGTAATTATAAGTTAAAACATTTTCAAATCAAAATGAAAAACTCTAATCAATCGTAATTTTTTCTCCAACAAGCAGACAAAATTCGGGCTACAGAGGCTCAACATCCAACCAAACTCAATTCCTACACAATTTAATACAAATCCAAAAAGATTACCAGAGCTCCCTTGCGCCTTCGTTATAACATATCAAATTTACGGAGCCAAGTTACAGTTTTCGTAACTTACTGCAACGAACCCAACAGCCACCAAAGCCACCGAGTTCACGAAAGAGCACGAAAAAAAAACAGAATAAAAAAAAACGGTATCGAGGCGAGACATGCGAAAAAATGGCAGGGAGGTTAATTTATTCGCGACAAATGACGCTGGGTCGTCTGGAGGTTGAAGCGAGAAACGTCGCGAGAATCGGCTGTGGAAGCTCGCTGGTCGCAGACATAAAATGCGGGACCCGATGTCGAGTCAAGGGTACGAGAGAGTGATGCACGACTTCCACAGGCCTGTTCGTGTTCGACCGTGATGGCTCGGTCCCGCGGGCCGGCTTCACCTTGAACGATTCGCGGAGTTTATGGCTTACGAGCCACGCGTCGGCAAGAGAGAGACCCGGCTCTGTTGGACGCGTGGGAGTAGACCGGTAATCGGTGAGAGATCTCTCCAAGTCCATTCTCAGAAATCATTTTTTGAAAACGGTCCCGCTGCCTTCGCGGTTGGCCTGGCTAACGTACGCGCTCGCGTAGCCTCTGTTCCTTTTTCTCGGTTCCGTACGCGAACCTACTCGTAGCTGTCGTAGCTAACAAGGCAACATACCGAAGTGTCAATCGACGATTTTTTGTGAAATTTATATGGGGTAAATCCGGGATAGTTGGACCACCGGGAGAGACCGGTATTAATATCTCAAAATAAGAGAAATAAATCGGCTTATTATAATTCTCCTACTGACCATTGTCGCGAAATGAAATATTTAACACTGGAACTACCAAAGTGGTCAAAACGACCCATTCGTAATTTTTTTTCAGCAATTTTATAAATTTACTGTGGCATCTCAGAGGCAATTTTCCGCAATTTTCTGTTAAAAATGTAGACAAAGCTTAGTTTACCTTGCATTGCGTATTTTTTTAATACACCTTTCATTACGACTTTTTCGGTAGAAACAAATATGATTTAATCGCTGGTAGTTCTAGTGTTAAAGTTTGCATAGTGGAAAGTGAAAGTGATAAAAATTGTTTCGAAAGGTTCGCAAGCGAGGATTGGGTTAAATGTGTAAGGTGTGGACGTTGATTCACGTGGTATGTGATTTATGTGGCAAATTTGGGAAATAAGATATCAACTAATTTTCTCTTGTATTATATTTTGTACAAGCTACATTTTTTAGTATTTATAATAGGTGGACTAATGGTTTTTCTTGGTTAAAAAGAGAAATAAATGTTTTAATATGCAGGGAAGTATGATTTATGTATATTCTAAATTACTCATGCGCTGCTTTAATTCACCCAAAGTAACAAAAATATAAAAAATAAACAATGTAATGTTTATTTGATTTCAAGGAGAGATCGAACTATACCGAACTTACCCTAAAGTGTAGCTTTCGTAAAAATATTTGACACGTATTTTATTTTTTTTTAACACGATGCTGAAATTCTCTTGTAGGTGTCTTTGGTTTCCGAGTGCTGACAGTATCAATTTCAAAAAATAATACCTTATAATTCATTAAACAAAGATACGACTATCCTCTGTAGGTTTTTACAATTTTCTTCTTAAATTCTTTCCTATTTCACGACTAAATGTTCTTTAATTAGTATTAAAATAAGTAAGTAAAGTAAAATACACAGCACACAGCCTAACGGAAAGTCAACAAAAATCAACGCGACGTTTAACGCGTTAATAATCAATCTTTTATGTCAAAGGGGTAGAAACCACCCCCAAAGTTAAAAATGTACAATCTCTTTCAACGAATATCTCGAAAACTGTTAAAAATAAAAAGACTGTCTAAACGAATAAAATTTCCGTTTTTCAACAACAAATCCGCTGATATAAATTGTTTCCCAAAATATCTACTTGCTTGGACAGTAAATTAAAAAACAGCGCGTTCTTAACAGCTGTTTCCAGTTAAAAAATGAACACACCTCCTAGAAAACTAAGGAAGCCTATTATAAATAGACATTATCGTACCGTCCTACTATCGAGCGATAACGATTTTGTCGATGCGCACTCAGCCAGGACGTAGCCGTAAGCGGCGCGATTTATGAATTCCCGGTGGCTCCGAGGGAAAGATAAAGATTTATTTCTGTTCGGGCATTGTCTTTCTTTTTCATCATGCGACCTCGCGCGTATTAATTAATTTCACCGTGCCACGGGCTACGGTTTCCATGGGAAGCGAACCGGTATCATAAACGACGTTTAAATAGAGTGCTCAGGTACGAACGTCGTAATTTAGAGACCCGTTCCCTCTCCTTCTTTCGCTCGCGCTCCTCTTTGTTTTTCCATTCGGTCTCTCTCCCTCATTTTTCGTTTCTCTTAAAATGCAATTAAGAATCTCGCCGATCAAGATGGTATTGGTGTGTAGTTTACAAAGTCGCGTACACGCGAGGCCAGATGCCGGGACGAAGATATACAATCGCATCCTCGTGTGCGGCGTACGTTTTCCCGCGGGGTCGTTTATCGGGCCGAAAACACCGTGTCACGCATTAATCATGAAACTGTTACGTTAATTTCGCGGCTATAAATCTACGTCTCTATGCCGAGTAAAAATGATCGCGCGCGTATAACCGCTTGAGGAAGAAAGAGAGAACGAGAGGAAGAAGCCGAGCCACGGGAACCGCTCCTCCAACCCTTGTTCCCGCGGCACCGACGATAATAAATTCATTTTTAATCTCTCCGATTCTCGGTTAATATATCAGCGCCGACCCCGGCTTGACCGTGCCGCACATTTGCGGTAAGAAGAAGCCGCGAGGTACCGTCCGAGCGATGCAGGATCGTTCGTTTTTCTGCTAGTGTAACCGCACTGTGAAAACCATCGCGCAAAGAGCCGAGAACGACGAGCGGCGAGGGAACGAGGACGCAGAGATGGGAAAACTAAAGTGACCGCACGATCCACGCGACGAAAAGGGGTGAAACACGGAGGATAGTCGTTGGTTCGAGCTTTGAGTTATGATCCTGGAGCTCTATCATCGTTAATTATAGGCTGGTATAACCTTTTTCTGCGATCATTCCCTTGTGTAACTGTACTAACATAAAAGAGAAGAATTAGTAATTGTATAAAGAAAGCAATGACTTTGTCTTTTGAAATATACAAAAACAACGGAGAAGGGAAAACAAGAAAATTCTATTTAGATAAAGTAGGATCGATATTTTGCATTCAATACTAGTTGAGTCAAAATGTAATTATTTTACCTTAAACTAGGAGAAGCGATAAGCAAAGGAGAATAAAAAAAAATTAATATCGCGATTAAATATGCACGACATTAGAAAGTTGATAGTGTCGTGTAGTTTTTATAGTTTCACTCTTTTTTCTTTCTTTGATTTTCTGATTTTTTTTCTTTATTTTTGTTTTTTTAATTGTCTTATGTGGAAGTAGTTGAGCAATGCGGAATTTTGTAATCTTTGCCTTCTTTTCTTTATTTCAGATTTAGCTCGTTCGAGATGGTATTAACCCCTTGGCTTACGATTTCTTCAATATTGATATACGTTAGTGCTTTGACATTCTATCAAACGCAAAGTATTGAAATATTACACGTATTTTGTATTTTATAATATTCAATCTTGTAAACTGAAATTACAGTTAAAATTAAAATTGAACTTTATATAAATATTGTGTGTTTATAGTGTATTTTAACTATAATCGGCGTCTTATAGGGCAAAGGGTTAAACTGGTATAGTGAGAAACATCTTTCTTGTATTTCTAATTTTTTTTTTTTTTTTTTAATTAATATTCACTTTTGTGTTATACGATATTGAAAAGAAAAAATTCCCAAAGATCCCAAAAGTAATGCATTTTAAAAAATCTCGTATTAAAATAGGGTCAGAGAAAATAGTAGATAAAATGATAAGCTTTCTGAAAAATAGAGGAAAATAATAAAATAAATGATTTTGTTTCTCTCTTTTCAAAAAGATGAAAAATGGATTATTTGTGGAATACTAATGCTATTAATCTTTGTTCTTCTTACTTAAGTATATGAACCATTAATCGGATCTTAAAATTAAGAAAAGTTGGGAAATATGGGAAAAGTTGGACGTTGGAAGAAAATATTAAATATTATTTTAAGTTACAGCATATTTTTAAAATATTAATACAACTGCTTTGAAACATTCCGAATAATAAATTACCACGAAAAAGTGTAAAAGGCAGATTTTTCTCGAAAATATGTATCGAAGAGGATATGGTTAACAAAAATATGTGTCGAAGCGGAAACGGTTAAGCGTTTACAATTTAAATATGTAAACGGTACTTGACAGCAATTAAAATAAATCAGCAAATTATTAACGGTGATTCTTAAAATTTATCCAACGCGCATTTTACCTTATCTATAATAATGCTTCAGAAAATACACACACTACGCGTACCTTTATATTTTTCATAGCCAAGATAACAGAGAAATGAAATACACATATGAAGCAGGTTAGCTTAAACATTAAATACTGTAGAACACATGGCAGTATTCTACAATGCACAATGGTACAATTTACACAACAGTATTTTATGTTCTTTATTGCCAGCTGTTAAGCACATTTTACTCCCTTAGATTTATCTCTTCGAATAAAATATCCGAGCGTAACGTGTAAAATATTTCCGCAAGATGTCACAAATAAATTATTTTATACGCGAGAAATATACACAAAAAAAGTGAATACATAAATAAGATAAATTATTACGGATTATTATAAATACGGACGAACAAAAATTTAACAGTTAATTCAGAAAATTTTACACGAACGTATCCTCAAAATTCAATGACACATTATTAATGGAACAATACTTTCATCGAGAAAAATAGAAACTAAAAATTTCTTTATAATTCCTGAATAATCGTGTTTAACCCTTTCATCGCGGGACCTTCGGGAGTAAGTCCATTTCAAATACATATAGATCGATACAGTATCTTTTCATATAGCAAAAATTTACGTATATAAATTTAAGTATCAGGTTGTCCCGAAAATTTCTTCCGTTATCTTCACGCGGCAACTTCGTCTGGCAGCGTTTATATAAACATAAAGGCTTATTTGTTAAACGTGAGATGCGTGGTAACAGAGCGAAATAGATCCGATGTAACATAATAATATATTGTAAAACACAAAATATTATGCATCCATTGCTTGTTAACCAGTTAGCTGTGGCGAACTCTTTTCAGAGCGCGCACCTAAACATGTGGGTTGCAAGAATCCAGTCTCATACAGGGATACATGAATCCGTCTCAAATTATTTATACTTTATTATTTGTTTGTTTTATTTCGTTTTGACCTCCAGAAATTCTAAACATACTGAAATTTACGAATATATTTTAATTTTCGCTAAAATTACAATTTAAATAGGAAATGGTAACTAAATTTTACGCATGAAGGATATAGTCGTCATGACACAAAATACTGCCATTTAATATAAATTTAATATAATTTAATATAAATCGAAAGAAACCTAATATACTGTATAATGAATTATGCTACAACTCGTGAAAATGAAAATAAAAATAATTCGGTGACATTTAAAACGTCTGTGTACCCTTTCAGCAAACGATTACTTTTCAATAATCAAAAATATATATTGTGAGAAACGAATGAGTACGGAGGTATCTGGGTCATGAAACCCGGCATGCTTGCAAGAATGACTCTGGTCATCGGCTGATCCGCATTTGGCGGTCGGGCAACGCAGAGAGGCTAGCTTACTGACGTCAAGGAAAAACCCGACTATTCGAGCGTCTTTTCCTCCGTTGCTAGGCCGATGACACGAAGGAAGGGGCACCCAGGGCCCAATGTCGCGATGCAAATTGGTTAACATGTTGACCGCCACGGTGGTCATATGCGACCGAAGATTGTTTCTTCCGTAGCGTCACTGTAATCATCGGTGACAAGAGTGCTTTAAATGTTTATAATTGTAAAAATTAATCGAAGATTGATAATTACTTTGCATCACGACTTAACACGTTCACTGTCAATTACGAGATATTTCATTGTGTACCGTGAATAACGATCATGATATATCTCGTAGTATTTTTTCGTTCTTCGAATCATTGTAAATATCTCTTCGAGATTATACTTGCAATTATAAATATTCAATTTAAAGAAGCTCTGCTGTTTTCTTTAATCCTCTATAGCCCGAATTTTGTGTACTTATTGGAGAAAAAATTGCGATTGATTGCAGTTTTTCGCTTTGATTTTAAAATGTTTTAAGTAATAATTACTGTAGATGGATCATGGTGTCGCTGCAGTAGTACAGTAATCAAATTTAATAGTGCAGTGACAACTAAACAAAATTAATTTTTTTTAAATATAGATCCGTCAGTTTGTAACTTTTAAGTCGCACGGTCCCATAGAGGGTTAACTTTCGACACTCAACATAAAATTTTCTTAATTTTCTCAGGAGTCAACGTGTTAAATTGCAGGAACTCTCAGTTATCACCGAAGCCTGTACGATTGACCGTGCGTAGTTCATCGGATCATTTATAACTCGTCCCAATTTAAATATTTCCTATTCTTTGTTAATACCAACTAATTATAATGATATATCAGAGTACAAAGGATAATATATATATATATTAAGACATTGCATGCGGGTATATTTCGCCGCGGACTTACGCGTGTACCGGGCATTTCTTCGTGAATTTCGCGGAAGTTTGGTCATTCGGTAAAATCGCAATAAATCGATAACTACTTCGTTTTTCTCAACGAAACTTTTTTTATTTTACACTTAAATATATACTCTATGATTATTAAAAAAAAAAAAAAAAAAAACACCATACATACAATGCCCGTCGTATCTATACGGCACCCGCTCTCCAGCACAAATCTACTAAATACGTACTTTTACGTGACCCACGCTCCAGTGGCAGATTGCAAAAAACGTAAAAGTACGTTTCCCGCGTGCAATGTGTTAATAAATATAAAATTATTAGCGCAAATATTTTTGTTCAACGGTATAGTATGATGTCGCCGTCGCCGGATTATTCCGCGTTCGGTGATACAGCGAAGATATTACTCGCGGAATATTCCGCTTCGCGATGCAAATGGGTTAATGAATTTTGAAGATCATCGTCGCTATCGGAGAATACTTTGAAGTAAAGCGTGCCCTATTCAACGATTAAAAATTTTTATCAGAAGATCAAAAACGAGAGATTCATTTCTATCGAATCTTCCATCTACCACTGTGGCGTCCTGAGCTATGTCCCGAGCAAAACATGTGATTACGACGTAGCGGTCAACGTGTTAATAGTTTCTTTTGATCGCGAGACCCAATGCAGACGAGCGACTTTTGTTCCCGCGATCTCGCTGCGATCATATGTTTGCCTTCCTTGTTTTTTGACTTGGTAAACATAGAAAGGTATTTGATCGCAGCGAGATCGCGCGGACAGGAGTCTCTCGTCCGTATAGGGCCTAGGATGCGGTAGAACGTCGATTGTCTGCAGTAATTGGGAGACAAATCCGTCCAGATAGGTGTAAGGTGAATCAGAAGTTAAGCGGTAGGTTTGAAATAAACTCTGCGGGCGTTCTAAAATACTCGATTTAAAAATTTCATTTTTATCGAACCTTCCATCTACAGGTGTAGCGTCCTGAGCATGGCATCCTGAACAAAACATGTGATTTCGGCGCGTCGGTCAACGCGTCGACTACCCTCTTCGCCCCCCTTAAAATGGAATCCGGAATCGCCGGCGAACATTCGAATTACGGGCCAAGCAGTTGATCATCGTAAGCTGAAAGCACAATTTGTATCCGACGATACGATACCGTGGACAGGATAAAGCCGAACATCCTGTTCCAAGGGCAACCGAGTCCTGGGCCGGTGCAGCTGAACAAGCGCGCCCTCTGTCGACCGAGATACTATCAACCTAAGTACCACGAGATATACGACCTACGATTGGCATGCACGAAGCGTTACCACTTACATGTACGCCGTTCCTCCGCGATCCTCTTTTTTTCCCCTCTCCCGAACAAACCCCGAGCGTCTCACCACGGCCTAGTATTCTTGTCGAACGCGTTCTTCGTGCCCGCGCCCTGATAAAAAGAGATCGGGGCCCAAGCGGGAACGATAAGGCCTAGCCGAGCCCCGATCAGCCGCGATACCCGTCGGGGACAGTGTTTGGAATGCCGTGTGAAATCGGTGGAAAAAATCAATACCGATACGTCGCGTTCGATAAACCGTTCACAGGGAGAAACTGTTTCGCTGGGGTTATTCGGCTTGTCGACCGAGCGAGGCCTCTTGATTTTCGAAACGTCTCAACTCGATTGTGTTATTCTTAAGGTTTTTTTCTGTTTCGGAAGATCGATGAGACAGAGGATCCGATGGTGAGAAAAGGATCTGATGGTCAAATTTTACTATGATCGAATAAATCTAATAAATATAAATCTAAACACTATAATCTAATAAATCTAATAAATATAAATCTAAATACTATAATCTAATAAATCTAATAAATATAAATCTAAATACTATAATCTAATAGATTAACGCATTGACTGCCACAGTGGTCATATATGACCGGAGATTGTTTCTCCTGTAGCGCCATGGTGGTCATCGGTGACCAGAGTGGTTCAAATGTTTGTACTTGTAAAAATTAAATGAAGATTGATAGTTAATGAATTTTGAACATCATCATCGCTATTAGAGAATCCTTTGAAATAATGCGTGCACTATTCAACGATTAAAAATTTTTATTAGAAGATCAAAAATGAAATTAATTTTTGTCGAATCTTCTACACTGCGGTGCATAACTATAGCACCGCCTAAATTTTTAGCTGTTTTAGACTTTAGATTAAAAGTGCAAAAGAATTAATCGTAGAAATTGAAAAAGTATGAGAAAAATGAACCGTAGACTAAATCACATTTAAATTGCCCTCTTATACAAAACAATATAATAGAAAATGTGATTTTCAACTGTTGCGTAACTATAGCACCGGCGTTGTTATTTACTAATTTAGAAATGCAATAATAAAAATAAGTAACGAAATAAATAGAGATATATTTCGGAAACTTATTGATAGCGTTCCAGACAGAATTTTCGAGCTAGTTACAAAAAAAGGTGGTCCTACGAGATATTAAAATTGTTTATCATTGATTTTTTGATGTGGTGTTATTGTTACGCAACAGTGAAAATTCAGACTTTTCATTGTATCGTATTGTACAAAAAGAGAATTTAAATAAAAATTAATTTAAAGTTCATTATTTTTCATTCACTTTCAATTTTTACAATTAATTTTTCTGTATTTTCAATCTAAATTCTGGAACAGTTAAAAATTTAGGCGGTGTTATAGTTACGCACCGCAGTGTATTTACCGGTGTGGCGTCCTGAGTCACGGCGTCCTTAGCAAAACATGTGATTTCGGCGTGATAGTCGACGTGTTAAAACGTTACCAATATGCGAACTTAAATATCTCGAACAATTACAACCTAATTATTACAAAAAGAAAAAAAAAATGTTACTCGTGTTATCTCCCACTAAATCGTACTATAAAATTAGAAGACGAACTCGAACCCGTATTTTCACAATTGAAACGATCGCGTGTCCTCTAATCAGACAATACGGCCGACAACAACGTTCCGGTGGACATTTTATACACTCGTGCACGTCTCGTTTTTCACACAATCGTTGCGGAAGCGCATGCGATCTTAATAAATTAAATTAATCCCTGTACCTATAGTGACCGCGATAGGAGTAATGCCTCTGCGTTGAATAAGGCACGAGGCGTGTGTTGCAACCATTCTCGAATTCTTCGAGCTGACCACGTCAACCGACACGGTATCTCTCATCGAAGGGGGGCACTCTGGCGTGTCTATCTAATGAGAACGCGTATACGCGTTTGAGACCGTGACGAGTCACACCGTCTGACTAATTTGAACTTGGTATTCGCACATTTCGTACCTTCTACGAAATTCTATCCTCGCCACCGGCGTAGCGTTCGAGCGATTTATTCAAATTTTTTCCGGACAAATTTTTGAACCACCGTTAGCACAGTTTATGTTAACACATTGAAGACCAGCAACTTTTTTTGAAAATCTTATTGCGAGATGAAGTTATACTCGAATAAAATGTTTACTTGCACACTTTTACAAAACAATTATATCTGCAGTAAATATGGATCTTGATTTCTATTTTCTGCCAGAGTGATCATTTTTAAACGTAACTTCCCATTTACAATTGCTTGTTACTTTTACAAACTAAAAGAAACGAAATACGAGATATCTCGTGATCGGTCCTCAATGTGTTAAGAATAGTTTACACTGTTTTTTCTTTTTATTGCAAATCAATAGTAATTGTGTGTATTTTTAAATCGAATTTATTTAACCCTCTATAGTCCGAATTTTGTTCTTCTGTTTGTTTATCAGAGAAAGGAGTTACGATTAATTACAGTATTTTACTTTGATCGCGAAATTTTTTAAGTAATAATTGCTATCGATGGACTGTGGTATCATTACACTAATATAGTAACAAAATTTAATAGTACAGTGATAACTAAACTCTCAACGTGCAGCACCTCCAACGACTGTTTTACAACAGGGCCTGACAGAAAACAGGCGGACCCTCGGGTCTCGGCAACACCAGCCGATCTTTCGGGAAAAACGGCCGGTGGTCACTCATCATTCGATCACCGTTTCGAACAGTCGACCACCAAGCGTTTCCAGATCTTAATAAAAATATACTCATAGAAGAGGACTTGTCGCTATCGCGTATATTAACCCTTTGCACTCCATAGGCGCTGCTATTGCGCCAGTGCTATCAGTGCACTAACTCCGTAGGCGCCGCTATATATATTAAGCTCTTATCGGCTCTTATATTACAAAATATAAATATCAAATTGTATTTATTTTATCACAAACTACATTAATTAAATAAATAAATTTATAATAACATAAATTTATAACAGATCTTTTTTTTAGTAAAACAGAAGTTAATTTTTCAGATGCTCCAACGCAAAAATGTCACGGAGTTGCTGCACTCTTGAGTAAAAAAACGTTCGGAGTGCAAAGGCTTAATAAAGAACCGTTTATTCTTACACACTTAGTTCTGTTATTAGTTATCACGTTGATTGCCATGAGGGTCACCGGTGGCCGGCACTCGACTTGGCTACAGCGCCATGGGGGCCATCGGTGATCCTCGATGCGACCAATAGTAAAATAGATAATTAGAGTAAATATCGATACTGATAAATTTTAAAATAATATCACTGTTACTATAATGGTTTGAAGAAATTAATGCCATACGGAACATGCAAAAATAATTTTATCAATACAAGCAAAATATACATATTATTTATTTCAATATAGTATATATCGCTTAATAAGAAATTCACGTTGGCGCCATGGGCAAACCATGTAAAATGCACGCGGCAGTCAACGTGTTAACACTAGGTTTACGGGCATTGATTGAATCATTTTGATGGATACATTGAAATACAAATTTTTTGTAATATCATTAGTTCGGTTTACTTCAAATTAATAGATTTCTATAAGCAGAAATTTATTTAGTCAATTTTTCTATATAAATTTCATTTTCAGTTTATATTTTTACATCGTTAGTTCGGTTTACTTCAAATTAATAGATTTCTATAAGCAGAAATTTATTTAGTCAATTTTTCTATATAAATTTCATTTTCAGATTATACTTTTCTCACGCATGATTGTTAAACTTGAGCACTAAATTTGAACTGCGTCAATTTGACGGGTTCCGTAAATCTAGTGTTAATAAATAGCAATCATTCACCAGACAGTGTCCATTGGTCAGTTTGTCCAGTTTTCATCGAGACACCCGCCAGCAACCTAACATCCCTACAAATGTACATCCTTTGCAAAATTTCATCACAGTCAAAGAGCTGCACTTCGTGCGTTCCCCTTGTCAGTCCTCGACGCGACCGCCCGAGGCTCGGTCTTTCCAGGGTTAAAAGACACCCCTAATGCGACACGCCAGAGTAGCTCGTTTCGCTCGAGGCGGCTATAGCGCTCGGAACAGCGAAATTAACGTTGCACCTGGCCGAATGAAATTAACGCCGAACACGATAAAGGAAAAAACGAGAGCGATCGAAGGTAGACGGAGAGGCGCGCGAAAGAAACGAAGCGAAGGGACAGTGACGACAGCTCGGTCGATTCGACATGCTCGCATAGTGGTAAGTCGACGGTTGGGCTGGCGCAATACCGACGACGACGTTCACGTCGTTTACCGGGGATCTCATGGCGACGACGCAGAAACAAGGGAGAAACGTCGCATAATGTGACTAACGTAATTAAGCAGACAGCCGAGCTGAGTTTCTTCTCGTCCCGTGCGATCCGTGTTTTCCGTAACTCGCGGATCAGAATTTTTTTTCTCTTATTTTTGGTCGCAGGTAAAATGTATTTGAGAAAATACTGCGTAAAAATATTTGAAAAGAACTAAATCTAGATTAAATCTAGGCTCATAATTCTGTAACTAGACTCATAAAAACTAAATTTAGGCTCGTGAAAACTAAATCTAGGCTCGTAAGTATCCGGACACTGATAAGTTTGTCAACTTGATCAATTTCTATTTACTTCGGTACATAAATGTTACTGAAACATCTAAATTAATGACATTTTAACAGTAGGTTTACGGACATCGATCGGCTCATTTAGAAGGGTACATTGAAATACAAATTTTTTGTTCAGTTTACTTCAAATTAACAGATTTCCATTAGCAGAGATTTATTCGGTACATTTCTCGTATATAAATTCTATTTTGTGTTTACATTTTCCGCATGCATGACTGTTAAACTTAAGCACGAAATCTGAACTGAGTCAAATTGACGGATTCCGTAAATCTAGTGTTAATGACTGAAAGTAATATTTACTGCCTTCTTAAGTAATCGACACGTTGTAAACTGAAATGATCTATTAATAGAAATTTTCAAATAGTATATTAAAATTAAATACACGATTTTTAAAAGGACACTGGTAGAAGAACGTCGTTATTTAATTCGTAGGTTAACAATTAACCCTTTGCACTCGTGTATTTTTTTAAGTTTCAAAGGACTAGTGTGAAAATTGAGTGTTCTTTCGGAAAGAGAAACAGAAAATTATAAATGTTTACGATTTTTTATTTATTTGGTTAACTCAGTTTATTTTAAAACAAAAGAAGCGTTTGAGTTGACGAAGATACAGAATTTAATTTAAAACTTAATCTCTGAAGAAAATTATGCCAGTCGAGTGCAAAGGGTTAAAGAACTTTTAAAATAACAAAACAGTTCCGTAAGGTTCGACACTTACAGACTTTAACACTAGATTTACGGAACCCGTCAATTTGACGTAGCTCTAATTTCGGGTTTAAGTTTAACAAGTGTGCGAGCGGAAATTGTAAGCTCGAAATAAAATTTATATACGAAAAATATACTAAATGAATCTCTACTAATAAAAATTGATCGATTTAAAGTAAAGTGAACTAATTATATTACGGAATATTTGTATTTTAATGTACCTATAAAAATGATCCAATCAAGGTCCGTAAATCTAGTGTTAATGACATTTTTATTGCGTATTAGCTCAGTAATTTATTCACAATATTTAATTTTATCCTGTTATTATATTCTGCTACTTATAGCTGTAACACTTATATAACAAAATCATAAATTACATTGTGTCAAAAATAAGCAATTTGTCCCGATACTTTTGAGCGGTAGTGTACGTGACAGTATTTTTACAAAATGAGAATTGTGCCTAATTGATTAAATTAGGTACAATTAAATTTGTACCAATAATTGCTATAAATTTCACCGATAAATGAATAAATTGAATCAGAAAAATACATAAGTATGTTATTTTTAAGTCACACAAGGAATTATAGATGGTAAATCGCAACAGTATATAACTTTCAGCCCAGCTTTCGCGCAATTATCAAAACACTACTGTGTCACGTCGTTCGAGTTAAAAGTTCACTTGTTCGAATGCTCGCGTCGTTTAAGTATAGGCTAATTTGAAAGTTGCAGTACGACACATAGATTGAACCTTGAGAAAAAAAATATAACACGGAGCAACGTATTCTATTCATGGCAAGCAATCTATCATTGACTACACCTTCCATTGCAACTCTTCGACAAAACTTTTGTAACAAAGTATCAGAAATTTTTTCGCTGTATCAACTTCTGCAATCGATGACCATAAAACTTTCCATCGGCTGTATTCTAGAGTCTCCGCAAACGGTAATAACAACTTGAGTCTGTTACCGTCTTCGAGGTTTATTCGCTCCAATTACACTGTCATTTATTTAAATTCGTACGATTGACACGTTGACCGTCACACCGAAATTACATATTTTTCTCAGGACGCCGCACATTTCTAGTTAGTTTTCTTTTTTTTGCTACTGTATATATTTGTTAGTGTGTTAACCCCTTAGCTACTGCGGGCGCATGTACGCGCTCCGAAATTTTGCTTCTGTGACACGGAGAGCGCATAAAAGCGCTCAACAGAGTTTGATTTTCTGACACGGAGAGCGCATAAAAGCGCTCAACACAGTGTGGTTTTCTGACACGGAGGACGCATATAAGCGCTTTGAATATTTTATCCATCATTATTCCGATAGATCTCATTTCAGTTAGATGAAAATGACATTGTAAATGAATTCTTACCCGTACGCGTCTCAAAGTCTGCCGTAGTCAAAGGGTTAATTTATTAATCGGTGGATAGAAGATTGCGTAGGGTGCGTTTTATCCATCATTATTCCGATAGATCTCATTTAAGTTAGACGAAAATGATATTGTAAATGAATTCTTACCCGTACGCGTCTCAAAGTCTGCCGTAGTCAAAGGGTTAATTTATTAATCGGTGGATAGAAGATTGCGTAGGGTGCGAGAAAAGAGTGTTTGGGCAGAGTGAAGCGTCAGGAAAGAGTAAGGTGTGAATGAAGAGTGTTTGGGCCGAGCAAGGTGCGAATGAAGAGCGTTTGAACCGAGTGACAATCTTTAGCAGAGTGAAAATGCGTACGCGATATGACCGAACGCGG
Organism: Ctenoplectra terminalis; assembly: GCA_019453375.1. Lineage (NCBI taxonomy): Eukaryota > Metazoa > Arthropoda > Insecta > Hymenoptera > Apidae > Ctenoplectra > Ctenoplectra terminalis. Next base: position 125,248 of record SMSQ01018669.1, on the reverse strand, counting down.
AGTGTGTGAATGCCTGTGTAAATCCGTGATTGAATGTTCGCGAATGACTTTATAAAAGCTAAGATAGAAGTAAGAAACGGAACTTTTAGAACTGTTTCTTACGGTACCAAAGGACTTACATAAACTTGTAAATTCCAACCAAAAATAACCACCAGTTAATAATATCTCCACAATTTGATAAAAATTAATCTGTCATTTTCGATCTTCTAATAAAAATTTTTAACTGTTAAATAGTGTTGCGGCGACCTTACACTTCGTCAGAGGGATTCCACAACACCGAGTTTTCTGCAAGTCTTCGAGAACCGTACACGATTAGTGTACTTATACCCATCCCTCTCCTAATTTCAGTATCCCCGCGTCTAAGGCGCGGGCCTGCTAGGTTGATTTACTGACGAGTCCACTAGCAGGTCCCTATCCTTTTCTCTTCACTTCACTCGCCACAGTTTACTTTTTTATTTCAAAGTACAGTGTTGATCCGAAATGAGCAATTCGTTCGAGACTGGTCAGTTGCTTATTAATACTGTTAGATACAAAGATAATGAGAGGGTGAAATTAATGTATGTGACAAAGAAAAGGTCCTATAAATAACCCAAGCACTCGGACGAGCTAAGTTTCTGATTGTTGAGTGATTGTTTTACAACAGGGCCTGACGACAAAAAGGCAACGCTAGCTGAGCTTTCCAAGATTTAGAAAACTACCCGAGGACACTTATTCTAATCGGACTGAGCAGTCGACTAACGAACGTAACCATCGATTGATAAATATTAGGTTGTCCCGAAAGTTTCTTTCATTGTCCTCACGCAACAGCTTTGTGCGACAGTGTTTATATAAATATTCAATAAATATTCAGACCTATCTGTTAAACGAGAAACAGAGGAAAGTTCGGGTTAGGTTAGACGAACCAAATGTAGAAACCAAAATAAATCCTACGTAAAATAATAATACATCGTAAAACAAAAAATGTCACGCATCCAATACTCATTAATAAAACGAACGAAACTTTAGAAACAACTTAATATACACTCGCTGTAACGGGATCGTCACCGTTGCGTATTTTAGCTAATAAAGAACTGTTTCTTACGCTACCAAAGGTCGCTCGTCTGCACCTTGATAAGCATCTCACAATTTTTTTCACATTTTTTTAAAAGAAACGATAAAAAATCGGAATAAAGAACGAAAGACGTCATATCGGTAAAAAAAACCTACAGACTTCGCTAGGAAGCAAGAGATAACAATATTGAAAATAAACACATCTTTGCGTCGTCTTGTACACCCCCACCACCAGCTACAACCCCCACCAACGATCTCGACTGATACAATCAATCCCAGATCTGTTGACAAGTATACACGCATATACACAATTACACCGCACGACGCTCTTTCGTGACACTTTCTGACACTCGCCAGGAAATTTCTCCCTACAAACCTGGACAAAAATATTTTCAATATTAAAACGATATTGGTGTCGAAGGGTTGAAACCAACACGTTCAATCCGATAGCCGTGCGTACGATGAGTAACCTGTGCGTGTTGCAAATAGCAAGCCTGTCCGTTCCTATAATAATACAATGACCGATATCCCCTTTCATTCAACTTTTCCTTCGTTTGAGCTGCCACTCAGCCGTCGGTATCAACATTATCATCGAAAAGATCACAGGCTACGGTAGTCTGTTTGCGCAGCAAGCAGCCTTTCAATTTCTGAAACGGTAATGCGAAACTCGTTGCAAGGTGTTAATGGATACTTGTTGGAAATAAACGCAGGTGTTGCAGTTCGTTCGTCGGACCAATGCCTCGTTCTCTATCCCTCTCACCGACGGTCACCATTTTTTTTTCTTTCTTTTTTTTTTCTCTCCCTTCAGACCTTTTTCCCATGGATTTTCTCGTTTCTCATTCAAGGGACCATCGTGAGACGTCAATCAGGCGCCGATACAACGGCGCTGTTATTAAAAGGACCCGATCCATTCATCGATATAAAAAGATCCTTGCGCGGCTATCTTCGTGCATAACGTTTATGTAATTGATGATAATAAATAACTCAAAGCTCGCCAAGGCGGAACCGACTTCTCCCTTGACGTATTTTAATTTACCGAGCGTCGTTCGTCGACGGTTCGAATACCTTTTTTTTTTTTTATTTTTTCTTCTTCCTCTTTTCTTCTGTGCCTAGGAAACGCAGGTCTGATAAATCGCCCGTCTAATTAATTAATCTCCGGCAGCGATGTTTCTTTCTGTTGCAACCCCGGGACAATTTGTTCAGTTTTCGAATTAAATTATTAATACGGAAACGGAGAGCGCGGGGTTTTTGCGAGCCAGCGAATCGTCGAGTAAACTGCAGTTACGTTAATTAGAAAATAAATTGTGTCGAACCTCTTGCAGATGGATCGGTATTTTCTCGAACAGTCTTAATGATCGAGGTTCGGTTTCGAGCTGTTTTATTGATTATATTGTATTCAACCTATTAATTGGGAAATGTGAATTAATACGTCATGCAGATATTCATGTTCTGTGTATGATAATTTATTTTAGTTGGGATCTTTTCTGCTGGAATATATCTATTTAAAAAAAGATATGTTATAGTAACATCTGTGAAAATTAAAACGGAGCTAATTAAGAATAATTCTTTTTGGTTCATTTTTAATTCGATGTATGAAGAAATACCAAAGAAATTCCGCAGTTAACGAATTAATTAACGATATTTTTAAGAACGTTTTTTTAATGTCATCTACATTAGGTTTTCATTGGTTTGTGGGAAGCATTTACAAATTTATTTAAATTATTAGGTCGATGTTAGTTGGGTATTTTATTTTTGTGAAAATAACACGTTAAAGTTAAGAAATTAAAATACATTTTTGTTTTGAAATTAAAATTAGTGAAAAATTAGATTCCAAGATAAAGTTTCACACTGAACGACCCTTCATTTATTTAATATCAATATTTAAACTGTGTCAATGGGAATGGTTCTGAACGAAAAATATTGCAAGAATCTTCTTACTGAAAATTTCTGCCAGTATAACCAAAGGTTGCAAAAATATTCGATAAATGCAGAATGGATGCATATTTCCAACAAAATATATTCTCTATTTCAAACAAAGTATCGTCACACTTATTCATTCTTATATCAATATAAACTCTATCTCTAATTATTTTTTCCAACTATAAAATTCTCTCCAAAATATTTTAAAATTGAAACACATCAAATCACTAAGAATTTTTAATTTGCATACGTAAATCTATTACCACATTCATTTTTATATCAATACAAACTCTTCCTCTAATTATGTTTTCCAAGTATAAAATTCTCTCCAAAATATTTCAAAATTGAAACACATCAAATCACTAAGAATTTTTAATTTGCATACGTAAATCTATTACCACATTCATTTTTATATCAATACAAACTCTTCCTCTAATTATGTTTTCCAAGTATAAAATTCTCTCCAAAATATTTCAAAATTGAAACACATCAAATCACTAAGAATTTTTAATTTGCATACGTAAATCTATTACCACATTCATTTTTATATCAATATAAACTCTTCCTCTAATTATGTTTTCCAAGTATAAAATTCTCTCCAAAATATTTCAAAATTGAAACGCATCAAGTCACTAAGAATTTTTAATTCGCATACATAAATCTATTACCACAATTAGCAACCATTACCAAGAATATTTACTCTATAGAGATCATAAATGTAATAAAAAACACTGTTCTATTCATTGTCCCAGGTTTGAATCGTAAAAATTCCAACGACCCTTGCCACGTTACAATCGTCGCTCGAAAAAGGAGCAAACAAACGCGTCAAACTTTTGTCCTCCATCCGATTAGTCCCAAGGTTCGAAGGAAGGCTCGAGAGCAGGGACGCTTTCGATTCAGACTCCCCTGGTTTGACTTCTTTCCGGACAAAAAGGCTCACGAAAGTGATTCCGGGCACGCGTCAGCCCGTCTCGCCGATTAATTTCACTGCCACTGCAGGACGAAACGACAAGTTTGTCGATTTTTAGCCGCTGCCCGGCCAACCTGACTGGGCAGGTGCGTGATCTTTCCTTTCGAGGAATCCGAGGAAGCTGCGAGCCGGTGGAAGTACGAGAATAACGACGAAGGAAAGAGACTGAAATTTGTGGTTCCAAGTTTTCTATATTTTAACACCAAAACTCTCGATGCAGCCATTTTAACTATTTTTATTTTTTATTCTTTTTTCTTTCCGTTGTTATTTCGGTCCTCTTAGTCTTGGAAGTTTAATGTTTAGCGGTTTTTTCATATTTTTGTTGAAATATCGTGAACAAAATATGTATGAAAGGAAGAAAATTGTTTACAAACAAAATGGTTATTGGTGAGTTTTTAAACTGAATGCATTTTTCGAGGTTCTAAATATTGATACGTTGTTAGAGATACGAGTTGCACTTGTTTAAGTGTCTCTAAAAATATACTTGACAAATTTTTTTGTTTAACCCTTGTTTAGCACCGTATGACTTAGAAGTTACATACTCGTGTATTTATATTTTTTAACCCTTTCACTAGGGTGCCCTCGGAATTAAAAGAGGTCGTGGTATACAAATCGATACAGTTTTTGTTGATATAACAAAAATATATATAGAAAAATTTAAGTATATTGTTTGATGAATGATGGCAGATCACATGTAAATGAAAATATAAATAATTCTATGATACAGAAAACGTCTATGCACGCTTTTATCAAATGATTACTTCACTTATAAAGGCGTATATATGTATACGCTCTTCGTAGCGAAAGGGTTAAATTTGATTTTATTTACATGTCACTAGAGTGTTGACTAGAGTGTTGACTACTTTAGTTACTAGACAGCCAATTTGATAACAAACTTCTGTAAATATAATTTAAAAACTAAAAATAAAAAAATGGTATCAAGTAAAATAGAAAATAAAAAAACTTCTAAATTATCATTTCTGTACATATAAAAAAGCACTAATAGACACTTTAGATATCCATATAGAGAAAATGCATTTTGAAACTATTTAAAAAGCATATTAAAAAATATTTATATACCATAAGAAAGATAAATACCAACAAATTGGGTAGCAATGTCATTTTGTAGCGAGCAGATAACAAGAAGAGACAAACTCCTATAAGTATATAATTCAAGTTATATGTAAATAAATTATAATTCAAAAACTTAAGATAAAAAAAATGGTAACAAGTAAAATAGAAAATAAAGAAATAGAAGAATAAATAAATAGTATAAATACTATATTTAAATATACGATTGAATCTATCTAATTTGATTAACTTGTAAGTTTGTAAAAAGAATAAAAGGTACGTCTAAAAAAAAAAATTGCCAGTATTTTAATCTTCGTGTCGACAACCTGTTAAGTTTTTAAACTATTACTTTCACGTAACGTGAATTCATTCGCCATCTGTCGTAAGCATTAAAATTCATGTTCCTATACAGGGTAATGTATAACAGCGTAAGAAGTAACTGCTTTAAATAATTACTAGTCACGCGAGGAGCATGTAATACTACGACTGGGTAAAATTATCTCTCGTTCCCAGCACGTTAATTAATTATAGAGAACTTTGTTCTTTGTTCTTCTATTCATTTCTAAAGGGGCTCTCGTGAATAGAACTAATGACAGGTTCCTAGAATTCTGAAATAAATTGAGTTGTATTCTTGTATCTCACTTATTTTACATACGGTCATTCTTAATCATTTAGCACTTTCGATGCATTATTTGAACATGCTCAGTGTTATTTGCCACCAACTTATCATAGAATTTTCTATCAAGCAATGCACTTGCTACTTTTGCACGTATTTTAGTCTTTTATTATTGAAATATTGAATGATTTTAATTGAAACAATTATTCGAAAAAAAAATAATAATAAAAAAAAACAATTAATTAAAAATGCTTTTTTATATATATACAGAACTGATAATTTAGAAATTTCTTTATTTCCTATTTTACTTGTTACAATTTTTTTATTTTAACCTTCTTTAGCACCGTGTCACTTAAAAGTTATAAACTAATGTATCTATATTTTAAATAATTTTAAATAGTTGTTACTGTTCTATTGTATTTGATTACTGTCTACCGTAGCGACACCATAATTCATCTATAGCAATTACTAGTTTAAAAATTTTCAAATCTAAGTGAAAAACTGTATGCAATCGCAATTTTTTCTCCGATAAGCAGACAAAATTCGAGCTATAGAGGGTTAAGTTTTCGAATTATAAGTATATCTACAGAAGTTTGTTATCAAATTCATTGGCGCTTATTTTTCTAACAGTATATAAATCATTTTATCACGTATTTCTCAGATAGTTTCAAAATGCATTGAAAATAGAATAAAATCAAACATTTACTATCTAAAACGTCTGTTAGAGATATTTTACGTTTATCTTTTTTTTCTGCTTCCGGTCTTCGCTCTCTTCCGTTTTTTACGTCCTACGATATGATACGTTCGATTATGCAACGCGCTTTTATTCTAATAATATAATAAAACATACAGTGCCGGGCATAATCGTGAGCTTATTACGTATTTATAATTTTTGTGATCAATTAATAACTACAGAGATAAAAATGTTAATTAATACCATACTTGATAGCACGATTTTTATATAATTTCTTGCATTGTAAAAATATCACATCTATTGCATATAATAACACCCCGGTCAAATATGACCACCGTGGCGGTCAACGTGTTAAAGTTAAGATTAAACTTTATCAGAAACATGGTGTATTTTTATTGTATTTTAACCATCGTGATCGTAAGGCAAAGGATTAACCCACGAATACTTGCCAGCGAAACAACCCCTTTCTGAATACCAGCCTTGCGGATCACCGGTCAGCATCCAGCAGACTTTGATGAACTGCCCCAGGTTCTCAACTGTTATAAATAGTTTGAACATCAGAACCGGTACGAAATCCAACCTAAATAACCCTGATAACTTGTACCACTTCTTTTCTCATATTTTTCACGCACAACGAATTTTCTGCTTGTAAATCGTGAGTTACCCGTTTAACCCTATATGGCTTTGTGTGACTTGAAAGTTACGAACTACTTACTGTATCTATATTTTAAAAAATTAATTTTATTTAGTTATCACTGTACTATTAAATCTGATTACTACATTATTGTATAACGATACCACGATCCATCTACAGGAATTATTAGTTTAAAAATTTTTTAGTCAAAGTGAAAAACTGTAATCGTTATTTTTTCTCTGGCGAACAGACAAAATTCTGGCTATAGAGGGTTAATCTCAACATTTTGATCGTCAAACGCATATACAAGGTGTCCCAAAAGGTCTATAAGTCCCTTTAACTCTTTGGAGCACGCTGGGATTAAAAGTGTCCCACCTTTCTGATGCATCGTAATGCATGGTGGGATATTTTTAGTCCTCGACTTAGAGAAAAGGATGCACTTTAATAAATACCATTCATGAACCCATGTGGCACGGTGGGACTACTCGAGTTCCTATAATAATAAATTCAATTAACACATTGACAGCCGGCGACCTAAGAGACATTTAAAGCCTGAGCGCCGGCAACGTATCGGCCACTTAACACTAGAACTACCGACGATTAAAGCATACTTGTTTATACCGAAAAAATCATAATGAAAGGTATATAAAACAATACGCATTTGCAAGGGAAACAAAGCTTTGTCTACATTTTTAACAGAAGATCACAGAAAATTGGCTGAGAGATGCCATAGTCAATTTATAAAATTTCTGTAAAAAATTACGAATGGGTCATTTTGACCACTTTGGTCAAACGCCGGCCTTATTCGGTTGTTTCTGATCACTGAATAGCCAAAAAAAAATATTTAAAACATTATATATTTTCGTAAAATAGAACATTTTATTTGCACATTCGTCATATACAATTTAACGGTAATTAAAAATAGAAACAAAATTGAAATTTTTAATTTATGATTATAGAAAAAAATACAGTTTCTCATTTCATGGTGGATTTCTGAAACCCGCGTTTTCGCGGGGCCGTCTGTCAATGTGTTAAGTTATTATTTTTTTATGTCTTTACATTGATTCCTTTATTAGAAAAGATATACCAATTTTGTTTCATTTAAAACGCAATCAAATTTCTATGCAACACGGGTCTATTTTATTATCTGAAATCCTGTGCCGCAAAGAGTTAAGGGACGATGTTTCAGTGTCAGTGTTTTTCGTTAATAACTCGTTAACAAAGCAATTCTTGACATTTTCGCAAAGGAAAAGGTTGCTTAGAACCATCTCAGAAATCACCCGTTAACTCTTTGAGGTACGGTGGGATTAAAAGTGTCCCACCGTTTTCATGTATTTCACGGCATGGTGGGACATTATTAGTCCCACCTCGAAATCTTGCAGCAGCTGCATGTGCATAGGTTTATATTTCGCCTTATTTACGTAAAGCAGTTGGTAATGTATTCAAACAATTTTACAAATGTATTCCTTGTGTTGGCAACATTCAACACGCAATTAACGGTTGACCAATTGTTATAAACGAAAGGTTTATTGCACTAACATTTTAATTAACTATTACTACTTTGTTATGTTTTTACACGATGTTATACCTTTATTAATAAAAATATACCAATTTTGTTTCATTTAAAACCCGATAAAATTCCTGTGCAACATGGGTCTATTTTTGATCTGAAATCCTGTGCCGCAAAGAGTTAGAGGGACTTGCAGACTTTTTGGGACACCCTGTATGCGTCCATAGTCCAGACCGAGGGCATTCGTCGGACGCATATATGCGTCCATAGTCCAGACCGAGGGCATTCGTCGGACGCATATATGCGTCCATAGTCCAGACCGAGGGCATTCGTCGGACGCATATATGCGTCCGTAGCACTCAAAGGGTTAATGATTATTAACCTTATTAAATCATTTCTTCAAGATACCGCAAGAAATTAAATTTCAATTTATCTCCGACAAAAAAGCCACATCAACTTTCTCCGGTACCTAATAGCAAAGCATGAATTTTAAAGCTAAAAACAAAGCAAAAAAGTAAAAAAACTAAAATAAATAAAAGAACAATTACGAGTCCCCAATTGTATCGTTCGATTCTTTCTCAAAGTTGCACGCAAAAGGACGAAAGGGGAAGAAAAAGGTGATCGATCGAACCGCTTCGCCTTGAAGCAGAAGCAGCCCGAGGGTCGATAATAACGGCGTAACAGGTTCTATCGTTTCATCGCGGTATTTACGTTCTATTATTCTCAACGCTGGCTCGTATATCGTTGCACCGTGAAATTCCAGCAGGACGAAGCAGCCCATTGAGTACAACGGAGAGAAAGAGAGGATCTGGTACACCGGGGACATTGTAGTATAGGCTGCCTCTTGGTGAAGTAATGGGCCATTTATTTTCACTCGTTGACCCCCGCCGAGACTAATGTGTCTCAGCAAGCTTTTTCGCATCCCTATGCTACGCGCCTTAACGTTCCGTCGCTCGAGTGCTTCTTACAAAGCTGCCTCCTTTCTCTTTCTCTCTCTCTCTCTCTCTCTCTCTCTC
>SMSQ01018669.1:104850-115595 GCA_019453375.1 Ctenoplectra terminalis | reverse complement strand
ATAGTCCAGACCGAGGGCATTCGTCGGACGCATATATGCGTCCATAGTCCAGACCGAGGGCATTCGTCGGACGCATATATGCGTCCGTAGCACTCAAAGGGTTAATGATTATTAACCTTATTAAATCATTTCTTCAAGATACCGCAAGAAATTAAATTTCAATTTATCTCCGACAAAAAAGCCACATCAACTTTCTCCGGTACCTAATAGCAAAGCATGAATTTTAAAGCTAAAAACAAAGCAAAAAAGTAAAAAAACTAAAATAAATAAAAGAACAATTACGAGTCCCCAATTGTATCGTTCGATTCTTTCTCAAAGTTGCACGCAAAAGGACGAAAGGGGAAGAAAAAGGTGATCGATCGAACCGCTTCGCCTTGAAGCAGAAGCAGCCCGAGGGTCGATAATAACGGCGTAACAGGTTCTATCGTTTCATCGCGGTATTTACGTTCTATTATTCTCAACGCTGGCTCGTATATCGTTGCACCGTGAAATTCCAGCAGGACGAAGCAGCCCATTGAGTACAACGGAGAGAAAGAGAGGATCTGGTACACCGGGGACATTGTAGTATAGGCTGCCTCTTGGTGAAGTAATGGGCCATTTATTTTCACTCGTTGACCCCCGCCGAGACTAATGTGTCTCAGCAAGCTTTTTCGCATCCCTATGCTACGCGCCTTAACGTTCCGTCGCTCGAGTGCTTCTTACAAAGCTGCCTCCTTTCTCTTTCTCTCTCTCTCTCTCTCTCTCTCTCTCTCTCGCCGGCCCACAAAGCCCTGAAACGTCGACGCGGAAGCTTCAGCCGAAACGAAATGAAAAAGGGAACCTTGTGCTCGTTCAAGGCTTGCGCGGCTGTCCCTTCCTTGCAACCACTGATCTTCTCGTTGCTGCACGACGATTCAAAGTAAACGAATGGGAATTCGCTTTGACGACGCATGAGAAAGCAACCTGTCTCACTCTTTCTCTCACCGGTTTGCTGCATGCTTGTCGCGAAACGCTTGAAAGAAAGTCCGCGGATAAAACGGTCGGTGATAAATGAACGCTGGTCTTCGGGTGATCTCAGGATGCGTTTTTCGGAAAATATCGGATTCTCCGGGTTTATATCGGAAGCTATAAAATGAATTTTATTTAATTTATATTATGTTTAATTTTGTTTAATTTGTATTATAATTAATTTTATTTAATTTGTGTTATATTTAATTTTATTTAATTTTTATTATATTTAATTTTGTTTAATTTGTATCATATTTAATTTTATTTAATTTCTATTATATTTAATTTTATTTAATTTGTATTATATTTAATTTAATTTATATATATTATGTTTAATTTTGTTTAATTTATATTATATTTAATTTTATTTAATTTGTATTATATTGAATTTTATTTATATATATTACATTTAATTTTATTTATTTTATATTAAATAAAAAATTTAATTTAAACTTCAGCTGTAATTTCAATGTACAATATTAAAAATGAGCAAATACACGATACGTATAATATTAAAAATATTAAAGCAATGAATAGCTATTTCCAAACTGTATGCATACAGAAAAAATCGTAAGACAAAGCGTTAATCTCCACATTTTCCAAGTCTAAAATACTTTAAAATCATAAAAAAAAAGGAATTTTAATTCAAATTTCTATTCAAGTTTCTAAATTTTAATTCAAAGAATACCCGACGTCAGCGTGTTAACAAAAGGCGTCCAATTTACCAAAGAATTTCATCAACCGCCTCAAATATAAATCCCAAGACTTCCAACTTGCCCCGATCACGAACCCTGATTCGCTTATTCCCTGCGCTAGACGATTTTACAACAAACCATCTCGTCTTCTCGAAAGAAAGCCCCCCGGTTATGGCTGGCAACGCGAGAGAACACCGCCACGAGGAAGCAACGACCGGTGGAAAAAGAATTCGAGTAGACGAGAGACCGGCGAAAAAGCTTCCGGAAAAGTTCGAGGGTATTGGACGTTGGAAAGACCGTAACAGACGTGCCGGAGGGATCGAAGGGTAAAAAAAAAAAGAGACAGGTGGGTGGAGTTGGGGGTGTACTACCGTGATTTCACGTCCAAGAAAGCTGTGCAAGTCGTCGTTTGGCTGGAAACTGGCCAAATGCACTTATCGTTCTATCAGAACCCCTAGAAGTCCACTTTCAGATAGATCATCCATCTCGGTGGCTTGTAAACTTTTTTAACAGCGTGTTCTAACAAATTCGTATCCTTAATCGTTGTAAGATAATGGTGATATATGATAATAAATTTAATTGAATTCAAGAATTGAACTCGAAGACTTTTTTAAGTTTCAATGGGCTAGTGCGAAAATTTACAGTGTTCTTTTGGGAAAAAAAAAGATTTTAAATTTTTATGATTTCTTATTTGATTGGTTAATTTACTTTTATTTTAAGATAAAAGAAGCGTTTGAAATGATGAAAATATAGAATCTAATTAAAAATATAATCTCTGAAGAAAATTATGCGTGTCGCCAGTGCAAAGGGTTAATCTAAATTAATTGAGCGATTGATCAATATTGATAGATACAACGAATTTTAATTCTCGAAAGTTTGGGTGCTTTGAGACTTAGTGACTGGGTACAGGGTTTTTTAATGTATCTTTAAAATTTTATTATTACGCGGGTTTGAGTGGAGAATTGTGAATGAAATAAAAAATTTACAGCATATATTATGAAGGTTAACTAAGCTTTTCTCATTTTTACTAAGTGATGGTTACAACCCCTCGTAACGTTTTTTTATTATACCTGCATCCATCGTTCGAGATATAATTCTTTGCGCTCTCAAGTTTAGGATTTTTAATTCAGTTGGTTAATTTCCTTTGTTTCAAAATTAAAAAAAAATGAATTCATGGAAATACAAAATTTAACTTAAACCTTCGAAGAAAAAATTGTGAGGAGTGCAAAATATCGATTATTTAATATTAAAAAAGTATGCAATTCTTCACCACCCAAATCAGTACTTCCAGCACCAAATGCTTTCACTTTTTACGGTACAAAAAAATTCCCAACAATTTCTTCCTGCAAAAACACATTTTCTAAACGTTAAACAATAAAAATCCGTCACTAAAAATACAAATTCGCTCCATTGATCACTAAAGCAACGACAAAAATGAATTCACCAAATCAAACCAAAAGGACTATCTTTTTTGCTTTCTAAAAGTAACATTTTAAATTTTTACAATAGATCCACTAAACTTAGAGAATTTGAGAGCGCAAAGAGTTACATCTCGAACGATGGATGCAGGTATAATAAAAGAACGTTACGAGGGGTTGTAATCATCGTTTAGTAAAAATGAGAAAAGCTTGGTTAAACTTCATAATATATACTTTAAATTTTTCATTTCATTCACAATTCACCACTCAATAGGAGCGCAACTACACACCCGAATGGAAAAATAAAAAAAATAAAAAAAAAATCGAGAAACGAGCAATTGCGCGTCACTGATCGGCAACAGATCGGCCATCGAACAGCAACGCCAACAAAATACCAGCGTAAGAGGCCAGCCAGCTCTCGTATTTACCAGAGCGGATACGGTAAGATATCCTAGCATCATCCCTTGGCTCCTTCGAGCAATTCTCGTGGCGCGTAAACAGAAAAACAGAGACACTCTCGTGAAAGCTCTCGAAGCCGGTCCCGCTTTCACCCCCGAAGAGATCGACGGTGCGCGTCCAGCCTGGAGCCACGGGTGTATTACCACCTCTGACTGGCTTGCTGGAAGCCACTTCTTCGCGGACAAAGGGGCAGAACAAATACGGATGACGTTCGTCGATTTCAGCGACAGAGGGCTCGCAGAGATAAAAGCGATTTCTAAAAAGCTTGGCGAGCCGGAGGTGTGCTTTGATCATCCCCCGGATAACACCAGAAAGGGATGCGGTATGTTTTTGTTTCGCCTGTTTGCTCGGTCGATTTAAGTGTTTACAGTGATGTGTTCTCCCCGGGGAAGATAAACAAATGTTTTCAACGATACGACGGCCGATTCGCTTTCGCAAAGAAACGATGATAGAGGATTGAGGAAGCGCGACTGTGAACGCGAGATTTCTCCACGCTTTCGGGAGGAAAGAACGTCTGACACGTTTATGTAGCTCGCTGACGGAGATTGATAGTCGTTCGTCGTTTGCTGCGATCTCGTATTTTTACATGTTGCTTCTATTATTTTATTTTCTTCCTTATTGTTATTGAACAGCGTTTCTCGAACTGTGGACTGGTATTCAGTTCTTGTTTCGCTTTAACCAGTTAAGTGTGTTTGACGATTACAGTACTGTGCAAAAGTCTTAGACCATCTGCCAAAAAAAAATATTTTGCTATCTTAGAAACGAATTTAAGATGGATTAATATTATTTTTATTTCGACGTTATTTCTTTCTTTTTCTTTAAGAATTAGATTCACGAGGTGTTAATTAGATTGAGAAATATTGATTAATTTAAAACAATCAATATTTTGTGTATTCTCTTTTTACTTTCGCTACAGGATAGGTTTTTTTTTTCTTTTTTTAGATAATTGTTGAAAAAATTTTAAGAAGCTCGCTTTGCATTTCCTGCCATTCTGTTGTCGATAATTTAAGAAGCTGATTTTTTCCTTTTTGGCTTTCTTCGTATGTTTCCTTTATACTTTGCGTACGCGTTCCATAATATTTTAATCAAGGCTCTGCTTGTTAAAGAATTTTTAAAACATATTTTCACCAGATTAAATTATGCATGACCAACGCAAGAAAGGCACTATGGAAAAATTTGAATTTAACAGTGTTAAGAAATGCTTCTCTAAAATATGTTTAATTACAGTTACAAGATCAATAATGTAGATGGTCTAAGACTTTTGCACTTTTGAGATGTGGTAGAATTTTGTGTCACGACAGCTATATCCGTGATGCGTGAATCTTTGTTACAATTTGATATTTAAATTGTAATTTTGACGAAAACTAAATTATACTGGTAAATTTTAATATTTTTAAAATGTTTAGAGGTCGAGACGAAATAAAACACACAAATAAAAATTATAAATAATTTTAGTTGGATTCGTAACTTCCCGAGAGCTAACTATACCCGTCGTCGATTGATTATCGCGACACAAAGTTGGTGCGCGCATTGCAAAGAGATCGCCACAGTTAACTGGTTAACGAAGCATTTTTACGGAAGCAAAAAGATTTCGATATTCCGGTTTGAAGGTTGATTTTCAATGTCGGTTATTTAAAAATGCAAAATTAACGTATTACGATTAGTTGTTAAGCGGTGTGACTGACGATATTTATTCCGGCCATTCCGATGTAAAATTGAAGATATATTATTACTCCATGCTATAAATCGGTTAAGTAAATACAGTTTTAAGTATTCTGGCGAAGAACAAAAAAAAAAAAAAAAAATACTTTCATAGGATTAAATTTGCTGCCATCTAATAGAATTATAAGTAGTTCTCATCAAAGCGAATTTAAAATGTAAGGTTGTCGCAGCATTAGCGATTGTCGCAAAGGAATATAGGAAGACGAAAGCATTTATTCATCTTATGAAACTGGTGGTAGACTGTATCAAACGAAGCAACTATTTGATAAAAATCTATTATATATGTTTTCCTTCGTTACTTTGTTTTATACACTCTTTGTGATTTTGTACCGGATGAATTAATAGGAATTGCTATCTGAAATGATGTATTACTTTGTTGTTTTGATACAAAGAATGTTATATACGAAATATATTTTATTTAATGGAACTTGTTGAATAAATGTAGTTTAATTTCTTTCGTCTTCAATTTTCTGAGATATCTAGGTGACATTAATATCATCTGAATTATTTTTAATAGTCTTACAGAAATACTACTTTTTTTCCACTCAATTTTCTGAAATCTTATTTTACTCTTTTCTGTATTTTCTTTTTTTTCTTCTTCTTTGCAATTTATAATATAGAATTATTGTAAATAATTTGCACTTCTAAAGTTTTTTTAAGTTTGACAGAACTATTGTGAAAATTTAAAGTGTTACTCTGAAAAGCAGAAAAGATTATAAATGTTTACGATTTTTTGGTAACTTATTTAATTTACTTTATTTAAAAATTAAAAAAATTTGTTTTAAATATATAATTAACGAAATATATAATTTAACTTAAAACATATAATAAGCACAACTTTTTATTTTGTTAATTAATTTTGTCTTGGAATAAAAACAATTCTGAACCGACGAAAACATAAAGCATAACTTAAAATTTAATCTGAAAACAATTACACGCGTCTGCATAGCGACACCGATGGAGTACAAATTAAAATCCCCGCCAGCAGTATTTCACATCATACATTAAATATTACCGTTCCTCAATTTCTTTCCCAAAGATAATTAGTTCATACAAAATCCTTACATTACTCGATTTTTTACATCGAAACAGTATTTATTTTCCTTCTTTTAAAATACAGTAATTCTCTACGAAATTGTCATCTCCAAATCTCTCTGATTCATGTTTTCTCTTGCATCGTCAATTTACACGATTCTTTTCCACAAATACAAAAGCTTTCTTCGACAATATCGCCAATATCGCCGTGTCGTAACAAAAAACGAAAAAAAAGGTATAAACAGGAAGATTACAGAAACACTGCAACACAAATGCTTTTACTGTTGTCCCGGAATGAAAATACATTTTCATTCGATTAAAAGAAACCTAGAAACTGAGACTGTCCCGAGCAATATTGACCGGCGGAACCAATTTTGTCAGAATTTAAAATAAACTGGCTTTTTTTCTTTTACGGGCGATTTATTTAACGGGGCCTCTGCGAAAATGAGCAGACAAGAAGGACCGAAGGACTTTGTTATGGATATTGCCCCGAGCCGAGCTCAAGTCGAGCGTAAAAACCTCTTTGGATAAAACAGGAGAAGAGTAGTAAATGGAACGCGACACTTATAATCTTCTTTCCTCTTCTCTCCTCGCCGCCATCCCAGCCACCGACTATTCTGCCATTTTAAATCACCGTGTAGCGATTCCCCTCACCATTTTCTCGTTTCACCTTGATTTTCTGCGTCGCGAAAATAGGGGATCAAACTGATAAGGGAATCGAATTCAGCGGAACCGAGTGGTTGCTATTCGGCCGAGAGGAAATTTTACGCGTCGCATGCAAATTTGCCGTGAAAACGCGTCGATCTGCACTTTTTTCCTACGTTTTTCTTTTTCTTTTTTTTTTTATGTTAATCTTGTCGACCGGGAAAGACGGACTGGCTCGGAGCTAAAAAAAAATGTCTGCTTACCCGGAGAACGGTTAATTCGATATGAAACATTTGAGAATTATGCGGAGAGAGTAAACGTGTTGGTTTTTACTTTTGTTTTGGAAGAGTTGTGCGTGACGATGATTTTAATACTTGAGAAATGGAGGTATAAAGCGTTTCTTTTTTTTTGTTATATTGAGTTATTGATTTTTAGCGATGAGTATAGAATAATTTATGTAAGAAAAATGCTTTGATTAATTTTCTGTCATTGTTTGGAAGGAATATTATTATATTTCTGTGGTTGGATATTGTTTTATTGGTAAATTAATGTAACGACAATATTTTATATTTTTTAACATTAGAACTACTGACGATTAAAGTATGTTTATTTCGATCAAAGAAATTAGAATTATGGACGTATCGAAAAATGCGTAATGCAAGTGAAATAAATTTTTATCCATAGTGTTATCAGAAAATTATGGAAGATTGTCTAAAATATACCGTAGTAAACTTATAAAATTTTTACAAGAAATTACAAACGAATCATTTTGACCATTATATATTCTATGTTTTCATTGTTGAAAGTGAAAACCAAATTTTAGGTCATTTAAGTTCTTTAGCGATAAGAAACTATTATAATAAAGTTGTATTTTTTTGTTTACCGTCGCTTCAGTCTAACACCGCTTAAATTACGCTTTGATAAAATTAAAAAACAAAAATGTGGAGAATTTAGAAATAAAGTCTGCACTCCACTGGCGCCGCTATGACGGGATGCGTAATTCTCTTCAGAGGTTAAGTTTTAAATTTAATTTTATATTTTTGTGAACGGAATATTCTTTTTTTATTTTAAAACAAAGCAAATTAATCAAATAAATAGAAAACGCTAACTTTAGCAACCCATTCTTTGAAACCTAAATGTTTTGCATAAACTAATAATTTTCAAATAGTCTTCGAATCAAATTGATTTACTCTGAAATCGATCAAACCTTAAAATCGCAATAAATATTTCTCAATTAAAAAAAGAAACGCAACTATTAAAAAAAATAATAATAAAAAACACTGACCTTAGCAACCCGTTCTTTAAAATCTAAATACTTTGCATGAACTAATAATTATCAAATACCTACATTCTCTCCGAATCAAATTAATTTACTCTGAAACCAATCAAACCTTAAAATCGCAACAAATACATCTC
The DNA here is from genome assembly GCA_019453375.1 of Ctenoplectra terminalis. Lineage (NCBI taxonomy): Eukaryota > Metazoa > Arthropoda > Insecta > Hymenoptera > Apidae > Ctenoplectra > Ctenoplectra terminalis. The sequence continues at coordinate 107,218 of SMSQ01018669.1, read as the reverse complement.
AGCTAAAAAAAGAAACGCAACGATTAAAAAAAGAAGAATCTAATTTTATCAACCTATTCTTTGAAACCTAAATGCTTTGCATGAACCAATAATTATCAAATACCTACATTCTCTTCGAATCAAATTAATTTACTCTGAAACCAATCAAACCTTAAAATCCCAATAAATATATCTGAGCTAAAAAAAAGCGCAACGATTTAAAAAAGGAGAATCTAATTTTAGCAACCTATTCTTTGAAACCTAAATGCTTTGCATGAACTAATAATTATCAAATACCTACATTCTCTTCAAATCAAATTAATTTACTCTGAAACCAATCAAACCTTAAAATTCCAATAAATATATCTGAGCTAAAAAAAAGCGCAACGATTTAAAAAAGGAGAATCTAATTTTAGCAATCTGTTCCTTGAAACCTAAATGCTTTGCCTGAACCAATAATTATCAAATACCTACATTCTCTCCGAATCAAATTAATTTACTCTGAAACCAATCAAACCTTAAAATCCCAATAAATATATCTGAGCTAAAAAAAAGCGCAACGATTTAAAAAAGGAGAATCTAATTTTAGCAACCTATTCTTTGAAACCTAAATGCTTTGCATGAACTAATAATTATCAAATACCTACATTCTCTTCAAATCAAATTAATTTACTCTGAAACCAATCAAACCTTAAAATCCCAATAAATATTTCACAATTAAAAAAAAAGGAACGCAACAATAAAAAAATAAATAAATAAAAAACGCTAATTTTAGCAACCCATTCTTTGAAATCTAAATGCTCTGCATGAAATAATAATTTCATGATATCGATTCGATAAAAAGAATTGAAAGAATAAAAAAAATCGTATCAATAGTAGTAATTGCGTTATTCGAGCGGTGTTCCAGCCTGGAAAGGATATTTTTCCAGACCAGCAAGCCACGGAAAGAAATGAAATATGCACATAATAATCGTGCAATAGGAGGAGGAGAAGGATTGGAGCGACCAGGCGAGATCATGCGCGAATTTCGAGCGAACGAGACGAGCCGTATATGCAACAGCTTCATTCATTATTAATATCGACACGCTGTACACGTGCAAAGATACATACGTGATCGCAGTGAGAATAGCACGATCGCCAGGACCTAGCGGTGTCGGCCCGCTGAGAAATGCACTGAACGTACCTGCAACATACAAAAGAAAAACGATAAAATGACTCTATCTGTACGAGTCGGCCAGCTTGTACAAGTACACATGATATTTTCAATATTATACATGCGAGAGGAAACGATCTTCGCGCTGGTGACGATCCATTTCTCAAATGGGACTTGATTTGTTACACCGATAAATATGCTGAATGCGTTTCATGTATTTCTACTACGTGTACAACGATGTGAACTGCGTGGTTCGCGAAAAGAAAAATGGTGGACAATAGATCGTTGCGCTGATAATGCTTTGACGTGTGTATTTTTATGACATTCTTCCTCGCTTTTTTTTTTTTTATTTATCTCGTTTTTTCAGGGGAAAGATAGGAGGGAAATATTAAGCCTTTGCTGGCGCCGCTATGGCGACACGCACAATTTTCTTCAGAGATCATGATTTTAATTAAATTCTATATTTTCATTCAAACGCTTCTTTTGTTTTAAAATTGAAGTAAATTAACTAAATAAATGAGAAATCGTAAACATTTCTAATTTTCTTTTTTTTTCTAACAATACACGATAGTTCTTTGAAACTTAAAAATATTTATGACAGCAAAGGGTTAATATTATATTTTAGGTGGAAATATTGAAGATAATTTGTCTATTTTATTATTCAATTTTCGTTGGTAATTTAAGGTCATCGAGAATGATGTGAACATTTTTGTGGAAATTAATTTTTATTAGGGAAGGAAGATGGTATGCAATGTTTTTTCACATTAATCGGAGTAAATATAATAAAATCTCATTGATAAAAAAAATTGTTAAGTATTAGAATTCGATAAAAAATTCAGAAAGAATCGTTTCTTGACTCAGTTTGCTACTTTAACCCTTTGCACTCGCAAACTTTTTTAAGTTTCAAAGGACTACTGTGAAAACTTCTTTTGGAAAGAGAAACAGAAAATTACAAATGTTTACGATTTTTTACTTAATTAGTTAATTTACTTTATTTTAAAGCAAAAGAAGTTTTTGAATCGGCGAAGATACAGAATTTAATTCAAAACTTAATCTCTGAGAAAATTATGCGTGTCGCCATAGCGGCGCCACTCGAGTGCAAGAGGTTAAAATTTGTATCATCCGAATCCTTAAATTCTAAGTCTGCAGTAGAAACGTGTTACTTTAAGATAGAAAAATTTCTATAATAATTAATATTTATAATCTTATATACAAAACACAATAAATATTCTCTTC
>SMSQ01018669.1:42682-102114 GCA_019453375.1 Ctenoplectra terminalis | reverse complement strand
TTTCAGTCCCAGCAGCTATAAATCAACCAAAAGGGTGCGAGCTGCGAAGCAACTATCCTGTTTATGCTCTTCCGGAAGTTATACCGTCATCCACTGAAATGTAAGTTAAAAAAGAAGAAACTAAAAACGTAACCACGTTGTAATTTTTGTTTCGAGTTAAAACTGAAACTGACTTTGTACTGCGATAATGCAAATACAGCGTGTCCTTAAAAAATGAACTGTTTAACGGGTCATAACTTTTTGAATTTCCTTTTTTTTTTTCAGGGTATAATTAATTGGAAATAATGAGCGGACCAAGATTAACTTTTGCAAAAAGAAAATTTATTTTAAAATGCTACTGAAAGCATACATTTTATGTAGATCCTTTTGCAATTTAAATATTAATTATATGTGAATAAAAACTGAAGTTATAATCATTCAAACTGTGTATACATTTTTTTGGGAACACCCTGTATTATAATATTTCCATATACTTAATTATTATTTTTTAATTATTTCACTCTCTGTAACACCATATGATTTAGAAATTACATAACCATATGTTTATATTTTTTTTATCACTGTGCTATTGTATTTTACCGGTGCATAATTTATTTAATAAATTTCGAGCCATCTATGTGTTTATATTATTTTTTTAATATTAGAACTATCGAAGTGGTCAAAATAATTGGCATACAATTTCTCATAAATATTCTGCAAATTTACAGTGTGGAATTTTTAAGAATTTGTTGTGTTTTTTCGTAATATAAATAAAGATTTATTTCCCTTGCATCTTATATATTTTTTTTAATAGCTATCACGCTGAATTCTTTGGTAGAAACAGGTATATTTAAATCGTTACTAAAATCGTTACACCATTACTAAAATTTAATTTTGCTCAATGATACGTAGCAAATCATCTAAAAATTATAATTCCTGTAGGAACATAAAATTACATTCCTTACCATCTACGCAAATACTAAATATTTGAGGGACTATCTGTACTTAAATTCAAAAATTATTATATTAAAAATTATTATATTAAATTCAAAATATATAATTATTTATCATTAAGTCATAATAGCTTATCGATACAGATATTAATTTTAATATTTATTTCTTTTCCTATATAATTTTATACTATATTTACGGGACTGTTTATAATAATTATTAATTCTTAGATTTCAGATTAAAATTTAAAAAAACTGCTATCAACCCTAGTTTATCTCTGTCATAAGCAAACAAAATTCCAGTTACAGAGAATTTTAACAATTCCCATGATATTAAACATATGTTAAATTTAAATAATAACCAAATCAAATAATTAAACAAAGAAGGCTAACTGACTAAATTGTACACACAACAGACGTTGCTGACTTTCGTCTCTAAAGACGTGTTTCTATCGAGCAACCATGAAATCGCTTCTCACGTTAAATGACGGAGCTTGGCCCCTTTCTTCTTGGTAGGTCCTGAATAACAGCGGCCGATTCACTCGGCCGACTTCCGGCAGCCGATTAATAGATCGATTTCTTCTAATAGCCGTAGAAAGGCGGTCTTTCAGGTGGTCTGACTCTAATCGCTCGTTTTTTATCCGTTCCACGAACCGAAAAAAAAAAATATATATATACAAACTATTTGACAAATGGAATCCTCCGACAAATTAAACGCATGGAAATTTTTTACAAGCCTCTTTCCTTTTTTAATTTCACATTTAATACTTTGCGGACGAATGTCGGCAAATAGCCGCCCAAGTCTTTTTTCTTCTTTTTAATTTATTATTTATCGTCGCATCAACCACTTGTGGGTTATTAGCGACTCAGAGAGGAGGAGTTACAGTTTGTTGTATAATTTGGTTTCTTTGAGGTACTGTAGCAGGTTGTTCGTGGTATTGGGGTCTTTCAGGCTGTCCTTTAGGGATGGTTTTATATTGAGTCGTAGCCTGTTTGTGTCGTATTTTTTGCAGTCACTGATGACATGTTCCACTGTAATATTGTGGGAATGGTAAGTCTGAGGTGAGAATGTTTAGTCTGGAGTGATAGAGGTGTGAATAAAGAGTGTTTGGGACAGTGTGACCGAAGTGCGAGAGACGAGTGTTTGGGCCGAGCGATAGATGTAAGAGAGACGAGTGCTTGGGCCGAGCGATAGAGGTGCGAGAAAAGAGTATTTGGACCGAGTGACAGGGAATATTGTGTGACCGAAGAGTTTCTGGAAATGCCTGAGCAGAGTGAAAGAGATTGAGAATAGAAGAAGAGAGAATGAGGGAATAAATGAATGGAGAAAATGCGTAGAGGGGTTAGTCGGAGAATAGTCGGAGAGAAGTCAAGGAGAGTCGAGAGTCGAGTAAAGAGAAATAGAGAACGAGTATTGTATTATTGAGCATAGTTGTTAGTTAATAAATAGTTCTTATTCTTAAGACAGTGTTCATTAATGAGTATTTATGGAGACACCCGTCTGCAACCTAAAATCCCTACAATATGGTTCTTGCATAGTTCGCACGTTGGAGTGTCTGCTTTGTTGAGGAGGTGTTGGTGAGTGCCCAAGTCTGTTCACCGTTGCGGACGCGAATTATACAGTGGCGTCTACCTTTCTGAGCGATAAGATACGCAATGGTGTAGCATACTAAACAATATTACGTTTCCATTGAAAGAAAAATAAGGAATTTTCAGTGGCGACGTCTTCGTTCAATTTAAATGTGTTGAATTTAAGTGCATGCCCCGATACCTCTCGTCCAAAGTGACGAACGCTCGCCGGCCGGCTCCGTCCGCAAAGGGTTAACGGGGAGGGACGAGCACTCTTTCGACTCTGATTCGTGACAGGTGGAGAATAATTTCTATGTCGAACGAGATAATTGATTAAATATCTAAACAATTAGGCAAAAAATAAAATAGAAAACAGACGAATGGTCGATGAAACTTCGCATTGGCGTCTCCTGTTCGTTTGTCGCTGTGAAAGCGAAATTTGACTTAGGAATCAAATTATAATGTCGCCGCAAAGGGTTAAATCAAGGTTCTAAGGCCGCAAAAGCTGATCGCGACATTTGTGTTGTGTACGAACAAGGTGCCATAGCTGAAAGAACCGCTCGCAATTGATACGCCAAGTTCAAATATGGTAATTTTGACCCAGAATCGAGAGCTTGGTTGGATGAATTTTTCGAGTCGAAACCAGATGATTCGTACCAACGAGATATTGAAAATCTTGTTGAACGTTGGGAAGAAGTTGTAAACAACAAGAGAGAATACATTATTAATTAATTAGTTGCCAACCCAATATTTACTCGTGTCTCTCACCAGCATCCCACCAAACATTCACACTTTCAGCGGACAATTTCGAAATTACTTTCTACAAGTTCAACTCTATTATAAATGCAGTCAATAAATTTATTCACTAATTAAAAGAAGCTCTCCTACGGTATCCCACATACCACGCAATATTTACCAAGCAGCTTATTTTATTCGTATTCTTTTGTATCTTTCGTTAACCACATTCGAGACCGATCAATCATTCCGTCCATTAAGTCTCCATTCTCCGATTCTCACCCTAAAAATCCCAACCATCGAAGCGCAAAGGGCATCGCAACACAATAACAGCCTCGCAACAAAGTGTTAACACGATCATTTGCATTCTACCGCCTCTCGACTTGACTTTTCCACGCAACGCAACAACAATTCCACGCAAATATCAAACAATAATCACTTGGATCCAACGAAAGGTTAAAACCTTTCCACTATCGTTTACAGGATATTATTGTTCGACGATAAGAAGGCATAGGTATCTTCAAGTGGCAACAGTTATTACCCTAACCGCTACGCAACCGAACCGTATCCACCTAGCCATGAATCACACGTTGCTCGGCCGTCGACGCTCGTTGTCTCTAAAATACACCCGTCAGAGAACCGTAATTGGCCGTTTTCGTGTTCAGGAATAATCTCTGAGCGAGCGAACGGCAGAATCGAGAAACAAACTATTCCCAACAAGGATTCAGGCGACGAAAGGAAAAACGAAAGGAAAAATGGTAGCCTTTAAGGTGGACTCACACGATGACGGTCGATTTTACTCTTCCTGTACTCTTCATCTGTATTTTTGTATTCTGACTTTCATTAACGCGTTTGCATCATAAGAAAGAATAAAAAATAAGTCCTTATCACCGACATTTCTTTAACACCAAACCTACCAAAGCGGTCAAATGACCGTTTCGTAATTTCTTGTCCAAATTTTGTAAATTATTAACGGTGCACCTTTGAATATTTTTTTGTGATTTTCCGTTAAATATATGATTAAAGATTTGTTTCTCCAGCATTGTGTATTTTTCCAAGTATCTATTATTGTAATTTCTTTGATACAAGCAGGTTTAGTTTAATCGTCGGTAGGTTTAGTGTTAATTAAGTCTAAGTACAAATATTTAAAAAATTTGTTGGAATATGCAACAATTAAGTGTTGGATTTGGTATGAATGGGACATGCGCAGTCGGGTACGCGTTTGAGGCGACTATATGAATGTTTTTGTTTTTCGGCCGGCTTCTTCGCTCGTCCTGAAAAGTATTACTATCGCATTCACATGTACAATAAAAGTTATGTAGGTTACGATAAATTCTAATTAATTATCGGAAATTACAGTGTGTCTCTGTGTACAATCGTTCCATCCCACTAAAAATTCCTAATAACAACAAAATTATTAAAAATTTATTTCTCTGATTTGTGAAGCATGAAAATGAAGAAAAATAAACTTCATAAGAATCCAGTGCTATTTAGTAATATTTATTATATCTTCATTTACGCTACCAGCTATCACTATCTGAATCACTATCTGCTAAATAATGTACATATTTATGTAAATATTTTACATTATTTTAGCCAGTAAAAATAATTTAACCTGATCGCGACCATCACCATTCTCTCGCAATGTGAACACGCGTGTACACTACCGTTCATAAGTCACCAGACAGTTGTAAGTTGGAAACAAAATGGTTGTCGAAATAGATTTTTAGTAAGATCTTAAGTAATAAATAAGTAGTAATAAGGGTAACAAAACTAAGGCAGGCTATACTGACGGGGACGTCCTCGCGAATAGTCCACAAGGACGTTATCGTATTGGCTTCCGCCGTGAACACACGTATTATTAAATCGAGTATTTTAGAACGTCCACAGAGTTCCTTTCAAACCTACCGCTTAATTCCTGATTCACCTTACACCTATCTGGACGGATTTATCTCCCAATTACTTCGGACAATCGACGTTCTACCGTATCCAAGGCCCTATACGGACGAGAGACTCCTGTCCGCACGATCACGCTGCGATCAAATACCTTTCTATGTTTACCAAGTCAAAAAACAAGGAAGGCAAACATATGATCGCAGCGAGATCGCGAGAACAAAAGTCGCTCGTCTGCATCGGGTCTCGCGATCAAAAGAAACTATTAACACGTTGACCGCTACGTCGTAATCACATGTTTTGCTCGGGACACAGCTCGGGACGCCACAGTGGTAGATGGAAGATTCGATAGAAATGAATCTCTCGTTTTTGATCTTCTGATAAAAATTTTTAATCGTTGAATAGGGCACGCTTTACTTCAAAGTATTCTCCGATAGCGACGATGATCTTCAAAATTCATTAACCCATTTGCATCGCGAAGCGGAATATTCCGCGAGTAATATCTTCGCTGTATCACCGAACGCGGAATAATCCGGCGACGGCGACATCATACTATACCGTTGAACAAAAATATTTGCACTAATAATTTTATATTTATTAACACATTGCACGCGAGAAACGTACTTTTACGTTTTTTGCAATCTGCCACTGGAGCGTGGGTCACGTAAAAGTACGTATTTAGTAGATTTGTGCTGGAGAGCGGGTGCCGTATAGATACGACGGGCATTGTATGTATGGGGTTTTTTTTTTTTTTTTTTTAATAATCATAGAGTATATATTTAAGTGTAAAATAAAAAAAGTTTCGTTGAGAAAAACGAGGTAGTTATCGATTTATTGCGATTTTACCGAATGACCAGACTTCCGCGAAATTCACGAAGAAATGCCCGGTACACGCGTAAATCCGCGGCGAAATATACCCGCATGCAATGTCTTAATATATATATTATCCTTTGTACTCTGATATATCATTATAATTAGTTGGTATTAACAAAGAATAGGAAATAGTTAAATTGGGACGAGTTATAAATGATCCGATGAACTACGCACGGTCAATCGTATAGGCTTCGGTGATAACTGAGAGTTCCTGCAATTTAACACGTTGACTCCTGAGAAAATTAAGAAAATTTTATGTTGAGTGTCGAAAGTTAACCCTCTATGGGACCGTGCGACTTAAAAGTTACAAACTGACGTATCTATATTTAAAAAAATTAATTTTGTTTAGTTGTCACTGCACTATTAAATTTGATTACTGTATCACTGTAGCGACACCACGATCCATCTACGGTAATTATTAGTTAAAACATTTTCAAATCAAAGGAAAAGACTGTAATCAATCGTAATTTTTTCTCCAATAAGCAGACAAAATTCGGGCTATAGAGGGTTAAAAAATTAATTTTGTTTAATTATCACTGCACTATTAAATTCGATTACTGTACTACTGTAGCTACACCACGATCCATCTACAGTAATTATTACTTAAAACATTTTCAAATGAAAGCGAAAAACTGTAATCAATCGCAATTTTTTCTCCAATAAGTACACAAAATTCGGGCTATAGACTATTATAGAAAACAGCAGAGCTTCTTTAAATTGAATATTTATAATTGCAAATATAATCTCGAAGAGATATTCACAATGATGTTAAAAACGAAAAAATACTACGAGATACATCATGATCGGTATTCACGGTACGCAACGAGATATCTCGTAACTGACAGTGAACGTGTTAAGTCATAATGCAAATTATCAATCTTCGTTTAATTTTTACAATTATAAACATTGGAAGCACTCCGGTGACCACCGTGACGCTACACGAGGAACAACCTCCGGTCACATCTGACCACTCTGGCGGCCGACGTGTCAGAAGAGACGATGCACGGTGTGAGAATACCTTAAGCACGTATCTATTATATAATCTCAGGTATTCAAACAAACCAGCGGCGCGAGCTGGGCCCGCGGCACGCTGGCAGAATTGCAAAAGACCGATCGTAAGAAAGGGTTCGGCGGGCCGGCCGGTTCTATTCCCAGCGCGAGAACACGCATCTCGTTAAGTGAGAACAACCGCCGCAAAAGGTATGTACGATTCGCCTTACGACCTTCGGGAATGAAGCCCTAAAGAAGTTAAGGACTCTGCGGAAGGCCGGTTCGCGGAACGGCTAACAAGAACGTAATTTCTTAGGCCACACTATGACGCCGCGGAAAGGCGTGCCCGATCTCCCTTGCTAGAATTTCTCTAGTAACGAAGTCGTTACTTGTCGGACAAAGTAGCCAACTCGTTCGCTTCTACCTCTCCGATGCTTCTGCCTCCTGCTGATTCTGCTCCCCCCGGTCTTCCTCGTTTCTTTTCCTAATAATGGGAAACACTCGATCTGGAACTTCTTTCTCAGATAACATGAAACGGATTGACTTCGCAGCGCTCGTTGCAAGAATTGGAATTAACTTTTTTTCTTTCTTTTTTCCTTTTTTCTTGCGGATTTAGAGAGAATGTTATAGGCGTGTCATTGGTACAAATTGTCGAGGTGCTTCGTCGAGAATGTAAATGAAGTTCTTAGCGCGGTGGAATCGCTGGATTTTATTACGTCATGCAGGAGCTGCTGTTGGATGATCAACCTAAGTGTACACGCCGAATAACGCCGAAATGGATAACCGGGATCGAATTTAATTTTATCTTTGAGTTTGAATTTAATTTAATTTTTAAGGTTGAACTTAAATTTAATTGGAATTTCAATTTCAATTCCATTGAAGGGAAATTAAAGTGATAAGAGGTGTAGTAGTATCAGTATTTTCGACGATAGGGGCGTCGACGATAGATCCATTTTTTCCAATCCAATGTATGTGTATTGAAAGTAACCGTTGAAAAATTTGAGGAAATTTTTCGTAATTAAAACCTAGAAATGGTATTTAGAATGCAAGAAATATTTTGTAACTTTCTACAAAAATGGCTAATAATAGTATCATCGTGATGCGAAGAGGGAAGAAATAGGTCGGTGGATTTACTAGAACGAGATTTAAAATCGGATCGTTCGTCCGATGGTCGATCACTTTAAACAAGAAGTCTATTCATGCCATTAATAGATTCCTTCTCTTCAGAGTGAACAGTCGCAACTGATTTCTGCCTGCAGCTTCACTGGTTTGACAAACATGGCTGTCCTTGCCCACGCATAAAATTCACAGTTCGAAGTAACAGAATAAAATATCAAGATTGAAGAACGAAATTAATATTTGAAGGCTATGAAAAGGAAAAGAATCCATTCGTCGAGTTATTGAATTCTAATGCTGGAACAATCGAAATGATCTAAATGAGTGGATTACAGTTTCGCATATAAATTCTATAAATTCTATAATAGTACACTTTTAAGAATTTTTTGTGTTTTCTTATATGTATGAATAATACATAATTGCAATTGAAACAAAGGATTATTTATATTTTTAACAAAAAATCACAGAAAATCTGCTCAAAGGCACTGTAATTAATTGATAAAATTTCTGTAAAAGATTACGAATAGTTCTAGTGTTAAATCGAATTACTAAAACATTTTTGCACAATTAACTGTACCGGTTTAATTATATCATATTAGTAAATACGAATTATTATTAAAGGCTAACAGTTAGTGCAGATAAAACCTCATGATTAGCGACTTTAAAATACAATTTGAAACACATATTAATTAAATATCTAACACACCTATAAAATGTGTTTTCTTCCCAGACATAAAATCGTTAACGAGGTTAAACAAACAGTAAGAAACCTGTGCTATAAAGATATTCGCTTATCTGTTCCAATTATACCAACATTTCTTCGAAAAAAGTTTCTTGATTCCGAGAAAGGTAAATCGTTAAAACAAAATTAGAACGAGCAGTTACACGGATAAATCGCTATTTTTGTTCTTTCAATGGTCTTTCATTTTTGTTCTTTACACCTGGATCAAAAGTAGGGTAATATGATTGAGAAATGATCCGAAGAGCCGTAACGGGATTAATAACGCTACAAAACATTTCGTGATTCGTTCACTTTTATGTATTTAATACTTTCTAGCAATATAACAGCTTTTAAAATCAATTCCAACACTCCATACCTACATTCCTACACTCTTGGACACTATTTATCAATATGGATTACAGAACCTATTCAATGGGACGTCATCCATGCCATATGGGAACAATTATTGCGATCTTAACCTTCTGAGCTATATTTGCAACTAATAGAGGCGATAATCCACTATAAAGACAGTGCAAGCAATAAAATAAAAATTGCACAATTGCCTTTTAATCGATTCGTTCGACCAAGGTATGGAATAGCAGTCTTGGCTCTTCCGATCATGAAGATGTTTGTTTCTTAGGTATAGATTGTAGAACCCATCCAATGGGACGTCATTCATCCCATATGGGACCAATTATCACGATCTTAACCTTCTGAGCTAATTGATCCCATATTTGCAAATAATAGATGCGATAATCCATTGCAAAAACAGTGCAAGCAACAAAATAAAAATTGCACCGTTACCTTTTAATCGGTTCATACAACCAAGGTATGAAATGCCAATCTTGCCTCTTCTGGTTATGAAGATGTTTGGTTCTTAGGCATCGTTCCTCAGTATGGATTACAGAACCCATCCAATGGGACGTCATCCATCCCATATGGGACCAATTATCACGATCTTAACCTTCTGAGTTAATTGATCCCATATTTGCAAATAATAGATGCGATAATCCATTGCAAAAACAGTGCAAGCAACAAAATAAAAATTGCACCGTTACCTTTTAATCGGTTCATGCAATCAAGGTGTGGAATACCAGTCTTGGCTCTTCCGATCATGAAGATGTTTGTTTCCTAAGCATTGTTTCTCAGTATGGATTACAGAACTCATCCAATGGGACGTTAACCGTGCCATACGGGGAGAATCGAAATTTTCTCATATGGCTGGTCGATCAATTCCCGCATAATCGCGTTTGATCGTATTCCAGCGGCGTCCTCGCAAATGATCGCTAATAGCCAGTATAACTCGAACGAAGGTTCTCAACCGCGATCACCGGCGCGTGGGAGCAATGTGGGCGTCGCATTATGCAAGCAAATTGCCTGATCGCAGAAACTACCGCTTCTGGTGATACAAGTCGGCCGATGGCCTTAGCATCGAATGAACCAGACGACAAAGTTGCTTGCCAATTGCTTAACCGTTTCGGTTGAACCATGATTTATGGACGACAACGGAATTGCGAACCTCTGGCTCTCAACGGTTTGGAAAATGACCGCATGTTTATGGTTGGTGGAGGTAATATAACGAAATCATAAAGTAGTTCCTTAAATGGTACGTCGAACGAGGACTGTATAACATCTTTTTTCACTTTCGTTCCTCATTTCTGTAACTTTAGCCTATTTTTATGCATTTTTGTGCGTGTAATAATTAAACATCTTCTCTTGAAACACTTCGAAAAATAAAAATTCAATTTAAAACGGGTAGTAGAGTGGCTAAACTATGGATTTTTATGCAAATTTATATTTTTTTAAATATAGTAAAAAAGTTGAACTTTGGTAAAATATTATTTCACTAAGTATTATAAAAGGATACTTTGAATATTTTTTTTTTATATTACGTGTATTCTGTGCGACTTTGTCTAATAATGGTAAAACATTCTTTTGATTCTATCGTATCAGTATTTAAATCTACGTGATTATTAAGAATGTATCATTTAAGAAGAATATAAGAAACCATAAACTGAGACTTAATAAACTACGCTATTAATCATTTACGGTCCGAATTATGTTTGATCTTTTATGTCAAATAATTGATATTTAAGAAGCTATTTTCTAAACTGAAACAAAATTAAATCTAAACCTTCATATTGCTATAACCAGTAAGGTATCTCCTATCTCATCTCTCAATTAAGTTTTAACCCTTCGCACTCCGTACGATTCTTTATCACTGAAGAAAAGAAGCTTTATTTTGAACAGAAAAAATCACTATTGCTTGTGAAAGTACTTGTTTTTATTCATTTCACAAATATCCTTTTTCCTCTCGTAAACGAAACATAAATTTTTTATTTCGTAAATCATCATGGTGTGATATCTTTGGAAATTAAGCGTAATCGTATTGAAAACAGAATGTCTCCGTAGCGTAGCCAAAGGAGCGCTAAGTGTTAATACAAAAAAATATGTTTCACGTGATAAAAATAAAAAAAATCGCGCAGAATATCCCATCGACTCCAATTCAACATAAACCTTCATAAGATTAAAACTAAACAATAAAACCAGTTACCCAAAAAATCCACAAAAATTCACAAACTCTCATAACCGAAATCCACACACTCCTCTGTAAGTTCTTCGTCTCCAGCATGCTCTTCGTTACCAACCATAATTATCTCTCGTTAACCTTCGTTCAAGCCTGAAGAGACGCTAATTTTAATTTCCTACCACGTCTGTAATTATCTTCGCTCCAAGAAAAATCTTTTCGAACGCTTCTCACTCTCTCTGCCTCAAATTTTTAGCCTCCAATCTATCAATTGGTTCTTAAGGACCAGTGATTCATGCTACACCGGTATCCCCAAACAAATTGACGCCAATAAACATCGACCGACCGGCAACCGGTCTTTGGAACCGAAAACGCGCAGTTCCGATCCCATTGCATGACACACGTTCTGGACCACTAATCTTGGCGGGAATTGCATCCGAGAACCACGAACACGGACGGCAACGGAGACCAAGAGACTCGCGTAACTGCGAACGGAGAAAGATAAATAGGCAGAGATACCGCGGTGAGAGGGATAGAGAAAGAGAGGCCATCAACGGCAGACTGGTCACACACGAAGAGATTAGTCGTAAACGCGTTTGTAATCCGGTGTAAATCCTGGCGATTCGTCGTAAGTCCATTAACAGTGCCGCAGAAACACGAGAACTGTCGGTGCACCCGACAGAATACCATTATCAGACCGGTAAACAAGTTTCTCTGGCGTGCTCTCGACGAAATCGAGTTGTCCGACAGATTTCCAGGTATCGCTTTCTGGCTTCGCTCCAAATCCTTGCAACGGGATGTCCTCGGATCCTTGCGGTGATTCCGTCTCAGACGGCCATCGCCGATTGATTCAACGACCAGAGCCTTCCGAGGTACTGTTTTGCTAACAAGGGAAGTTGGCAATTCGAGAAAAATAAATAAAAAGAAACGTTGGAAACTTTGTAGACGTTAATAACGAAATTATTTTTTTGTTTCGGTAACGAAACTGTCTTAGAGAGTGAGAGATAAGTTTCTGGAAGAACAGAATTTTTATAGTTTTGTAGGAGAAATGGGGAAAAAGTGAGATTCGTGATTGTACGGTTTTTTGTGTGATAAAAATATTTTGCGGTGATAAAGAATTATGAAAATATTTTTTTTATTTCCTGTGGGTGTTTTAGGAAACATTTATTCAGACTAGCTCTAAAATTAATGTATTTCTTATGTTCAAATTTCTGTAACCTTGATATACTGTGTATATTTTATATTTTTAAATTAATATAATTTTTATTGTGTTGTTTTAGTATAGACCGTAATATATAAAAAAGTCGGGATATTTCTGTGTCGAAATATTATACGAATAACAATCATTGCGATAACACTATTTCATGCTAAGTTTTTATGATACCAAATTTTATAATCACTCCTGTTCAGCTTACAAATTTTGAAAACCGAAGTCTTTTTACTGTGTGACTGCGTAGACGTGCGGCCGTTAACCCTTTGCGGTCCGAGCCACTTTCGACACTATAACTTAACTAGTTCATATTTAGTAATATACTTTCAGAAAACTGTCAATAATTTGGCTGAATTTTCACATTTTCATTACCAGTAAGACATCTAGATAGAAAATTTTCCATCAAATAACATTTTAATGTAAAAGAATATCCTTCGTATCTCAAAACTGAAAACAATGGAACAAAGTAAAATGTCGAGTCTGGCTCGACGTAAGACCGCAAAGGGTTAACCCATTGACTGCCAACTACGAGATATCTCGTAGTGTGTGCTGCAATTTTTGACTAATTTCAAATGGCCGTTTGAGTTGAGAATTATTAGTATTTCTTTTTCTTTTTCAATAAAAATTACTGTAAATTACGATATTATATCAGTAACTTAACACATTGAAGACCAGAAACTTTTTTAAAAATCTTACTACTGGCCGAAGTTACGCTCGAATAAAATTTCTGCTTGCCTGCTTTTACAAAACATTTATATCTACAGTAAATATAGATCTGTATTTCAATTTTCAGATAAAGTGGTCGTTTTTAAACGTAACTTACCATTTATAATTAATTGTTACTTTTATGAATTGAAAGAAACGAAACACGAGATATCTCCTGACCGGTCCTCAACGTGTTAATATTATTATATTTTGTAAAATTTCATGTATTCTTTAAAATAAAATCTTGGCACCTTGAGCAAGACGCTCTAAATATGCCTGCCAGTCAATGGGTCAAATTGTTAATGGACGCACTTTCTCCAAAACAAGCGTCAAACACCGACAAACCTAGCCGATTCGAGAAAACACGAGATGCTCCAATTTACGAGCAACAGAATTCGTCGAAACGTTACTTTCAACAACCCAAAACTCGACGTTTCGTCATAGCTGTTGCCCGGTATTAACGGAGATCAAGGACACTTCTAAACTGTTTTCGCGATCTTCGCTCGGCAAATTCCACGGTAAACACACGCTCGGCGAGAAGTTGCTGGAAATATTGCGAAATTATATCAAGCAAAGGTTGGCAAAGTTTTCTGGTCGCGAGAACCGTTTCGAGTTTGTGGAAAACTACTTTGGACGAGCGAGGCTTACACAGAGTCTTGGGGATCGAGCAATAGTCCGAGTCGTTGCCTGTAATATCCGCAGACACCGGAATGCAGTGGAAAACCGATATCTCGAAATCACTCGAACAACTCTGTCAAAAGGTACTTTTGTTCCCGGTGAAATTTCATCGAGCCGTTTCCGCGACAAACTTCGCTCGCAGCTTTCGTTTCGCTCGTGAAATCCACGAGCTATGGAACGTTGGAAAATAACGTTTACTTTGCCGCGATGCCTTCCGAGTTTCCGATGTATACACGTTTAAAGCGATCCTTTGTTTGCATCCTGTTCGCGCTGGAATTTAAACACTCGAGGAAATGCAAGCAATGTTGCACCGATATATACTGAATGCAATAAGTTTCAAGGAGTTTTACAATGAAACCGTTTTAAATGGTTGGAGTTTAAAAATAGGCGAAGGCGACTTTACCGAGAAACTTGGTAATAATTGCTTAACTGCTTCTGCTGAACAATCTTGTAAATTTGAAACAATTATTGGAATTAAGACTCTGACTAAATGATTCCAAGTAATGTCATGAACGCCGAGTTGAGATTTCGTAAGAGATTGCAGTGGAAGGTCTCGGAGCATAGAATTATTCCTTATTTTAAATCGAAGTGTACGTTTTTCTTAGAGAAACGGAAAATTTAATCTCCTTTCCAGGTTCTTTAAAAATTTCAGAACGTATAGAAAGTCTCGTTTATAGTTTGTTTCTTTTTTTTTTTTTTGCTGTTTGATTACTGGAAACGTTTCGTGTATTTTATTGAAGAATTAATTTATGTTTAAGCTTCTTTTAAAATATAAAATATATTGAGTTTGTTTTACCCTTTTTTTAATTGTTATTGTAAAATGATATTTTCGAGAATATGGGGAAAAAAGAAAAACTTTGATAGAAAATTATTTCACCCAGGAAATATTATAGAAAGTACTATAATTGGGATATTTTGTATATTTTTTTATATTACGTGAATTTTGTAAAAATTTCTATAAGTTCATAAAAATCTGTAATTTAATTATTACATTGTTCAGTTATTGGAAGTGTTCCGTATTTGTTAACACTAAAACTACCAAGGATTAAAATAAATCCCCAGAAATAGAAATTATAGGCGTTCTAAAAAAAAATACATAACGTAAAAAAAAAAATCTTTATCTATATTCTTTACAAAAAATTACGAAAAATCCCGCAAACCGCATCGCTGTAAATTTCATTTCGTTTCGAAGGTTCAAAGTTCATTTCGACCGTTTCGCTAGCTTCGGTGTTAAGAAAATAAAATCGAAGCTTCTGATAAAATGCAAAAAATATAAGAGGACCACGTATTCGCTGTCTTTTGCAGCATCAATTTTACTCGCGCGAAGAGTCTGTCTCGTTCACAGCAAATTACCGACAACAGTCGCTTCATAATGACGCCTGGAAAATACGAATTCGTACTCTTTCACAATCGCGCGTAATCGTTCAATTAAACGGCGATCAAATTATAAGAGAAATTCGATTAATTTCTCGACACGGTTCATTTCGCGTCGGGTCAAACAGACTCGATCAAAAATAACTCGCAGCTAATAAATTACGCCGAACCATCGTTCCGAGATAGTGGCGAATTATCAATAACAACTTGTTTGTACGCTCGAACTCTCCGATTTAACTCGTTGGAGCTGCTGCGATTATCGTGCGTGTAGCGCGAAAAAAATATTTTTGTTTCACGCACGATGCATGAATTATCGATCGAACGGTAATGGAAAATGTACTTTCGGAAACGCCGCTGTTCGTGGAAATGTTTCTCTTATCGATCCTCGGCGAAGTGTACAAGTAAATATAAATATCAACTCGTGTTATTAGTGCGGTTAGGTAAATGCATTGTGTGTGCTCGTTTAGAAACAAGCGTTTAATGATTTTATGACATCAAATATTCTGTACTGGACGAAATTATGGCAAGTTAACCAGTTAACTGTGGCGATCTCTTTGGAAAGCGCGCATCAGTGTGTGTCGCGATAATCAAGCGACGACGGGTATAGTTTGTCTCTCAGGAAGTTATGAATCCAACTAAAATTATTTATAATTTTTATTTGTTTGTTTTATTTCGTCTTGATCTCGAAACATTTTAAAAATAGTAAAATTTACGAATATAATTTAGTTTTCGCCAAAATTACAATTTAAATATCAAGTTGTAACAAAGTTTCACGCATGGCGGATATAGTCGTCGTGACACAAAATTCTGCCACATCTCCATGACGGATATAGTCGTCAAACACACTTAACTGGTTAAGGTAGCAATTATTTGCAGATTTTTTTCGGTATTTTCTTTATTGATCGACAGACATTGGATTTTCCCAAAGCCTCGTTAACACGTTGAACGCCCAGTGTGAATCGATGAAGGTTTTCCCGCGGCCCAAATCCGTGATATCGTGTTTAAACAGCGCGATATGTTCGTGGAAGGATACAATACGCCTCATAAAGTGGAAGTAAGGAAAAATGTACAAAAGACTGTAACGTATTGTCCTGAGTGTTCAGAGTCACCTCAAATGTGTCTCGTATCTTTTGCAATATTTTAAAAAGAAATTCATATTTAAGTATATTTCTCGTTCGTTAGTAAAAGTATATTTTATAAATTATTATTTTATCTCGTGTACTCGTCATAATTGTATCACAAATAATATTACTATAAACTACCCCCAAAATCTTGTTTCAATTACACGAAGAAAAATGTCACCCGCTTATGGACGACGGGGCGCTCGCGGAAACATAGCCGTCATCCATATTTGGGTGACCACGGGTTGTACCACACGAGTAAGAATTAATTTACAATGTCCGCCGAGAACGGCAAAATTTTGGGTAGAGGTGCGTTTATGATAGATAATAATGCGAATAATGATAGATTAAATATTCAAAGCGCTAATATGCGTCCTCCGTGTCAGAAACCCAAACTGTGTTGAGCGCTTATATGCGCTCTCCGTGTCACAGAAGCAAAATTTCTAAGCGCGTATATGCGCCCACGGTAGCCAAGGGGTTAAAAGATGACGCGTATTGATTCGAGCTCGTCCACAGCGGTCAAAGAGTTAACAAAGAATATTGCGACAAAGTTGTAACGAACTTGTCCAGAGCACTGTATACCCCCAACAATCGAAACCGTACTCGAGAACACGATACAGATTCGCTGTCTCGATCCCTGATCGATTCTCTTCGGTATCCAGGCACCGCGAAGCCGCCAAGGCCGGTTCATCTTACCTGCGATTTTTCGCCATTACGAGGAGCCTCCAAAGTAAATAGCGGCATAATTGCAGTCATTATTAAGCGGCCAGGCGGTGAACAAAATCGGCTCACGGGACAGAGGAGGCTCGAGGCTCGTTTAAAGTTTCTCTTTCGTTGTCAGCGAGCCGACGATGACGTTGTTTGTCGCCTCCGCCGGGATGAAGAATCAGGCTTAACGTGTACACACGCTCAGCCAAGAACGATGCAATTAACCGGGTAATGAAGGAAGTTTCCTGGGAAGGTTATCTTTCGTCGAGTCACGGCTGCCAACCCGAAGCCGATGAGGCCAATGACAAGGTAGGAGGAGGCTGTTCGAAGTTTTACGTCTTATCGACATCGCGTATCTCGTCTTTTATGCTGACAGCCTTTATTTTGATCCCGAACCACCGTCCTTTCCTCCATCAGGGACCACCGTTCCCCTCCTTCCTGCCCTGTGTCTTCGAGAGATTTAATATTGCACACCGTGCGAGCAAGAATCACCGGAGAACTAATTCCTTGGACCTGGACGGCCGACGACATTGCGCTTCTTGGAAGCTTAATCAATCTCCCGTCGAGGAACCGGGGAAAAACTTTCACGGAGCAACGCGACGTTGGCTGTATTTTTAACGCGGCGCACCGAGGCTCGACTTATCGGATTTCTTGGTACGCTACTTGCTTGTTAAGGGTTGTATGAATTAAAAATTGCTGCTGCCGCTGCCGCTGCTTCCAGTGTACTCTGTGTTTGTTCGTTAGCAGTGGGATTGATTGGCGAGTCTGTGTAGAGATTAAGCTGCTCAGATGGGAGAATTCAACGTGGCTGTTTGCACCGAGTATTTAAATTGTTTGTAGAAATAGAAAGCGGGGCAAGGGTTCGTCAGAATGATACGAAATTAGCATAAAATTGAAAGTATTTAGGAAACAGGTGATTTGTTTGAATTGTTTCGAAGTTAACCCTCTGTAGCCCGAATTTTGTCTGCTTATCGGAGAAAAAATTACGATTGCTTACAGTTCTTCAATTTGATTTGAAAATTCTTAAAGTAATAATTGCTGTAGATGGATCGTGATGTCGTTACGATGATACAGTAATTAAATTTAAGAGAACAGTGACAATTAGATGAAACAAATTTTTTTAAATGTAGATACATTAGTTTGTAACTTTTAAGTCACACGGTGCCATAGAGGGTTAAGTAATGGTAGAAAGGAATATTGTGTTGTATAGTTTTAATGCAGCTCTGGAGTGTCTTTGTTTTAGTCTTCTATATTATTTTTTGAAATTCATAAAATGAGGATTTACCTATCCTCTGTTGTCTGTTTATGATTCTTCACGAATTAGGTGTTTTGTTTAAATGTTTTTTTAAGTGTTACAGAAGAAATAGAATAATTAGTTGAAATTTCAAGCAGAGGCACGATTATTTTTAATGATAGATGATAATGTTATATTAAATCATTTTGTTACCACCATTGAGTGTCTTTAACTCTTGGCTGGTAAGGTATGCTCCGAAGAAACCCAAGAAATTTTTCAATTTTATTAACCTATCCATTACAAAGATTTAAATCCCTTCTTCTCAAGAATATCTAAGAATTTAGTGTTTAGGTAGAAAATAATTAGGGTATATCTTTAACGCTAAACTGGTGGGATATGCTCTGAAGAAACCGAAGAAATATTTCCATTCTATTAAACAAGTAGAATTTTATTAATCTATCCGTTAAAAAGATTTAAATTCCTTTTTTCCCAAGAATATCTAAGAATTTAGTGCTTAGATAGAAAACAATTAGAACATGTCAGACCTGACCATACCAGTCATAAAATAACTCCACTACATTATTTTTCTAAGTAAATAAAATAATTCTTTACCCATCGTAACAGTGCTGAAACAATAAAAATATCTCTTTTCACGATTCCTAACACTAAGAACTACCAACGATTTAAGTATACATACATATTTCTACCAAAAAAAAAAATATATAAAATAATGAGTATCTAAAAAAAATACAAGATGTAAAGGAAATAAATCTTTACTCTAAGGAAATAAACATTTACTACTGTAAATGTAACTTTGTTACAGAAAATTGCAAAAAATCCCTAAAAATGCTCCACTGCAAATTTACAGAATTTATATGAAAAATTGCAAACCAGTCATTTCGACCATAATTCTAGTGTTATCTATGTATAATCTAATATAAACTCGCATCGATAATCGATGAAAAGCAAAGAGAACCGTAAAACAGGAGCCGATTTAATTTTAAACCAAGCTCGGTATCGCCAACATTCAGCGCGTTAGACTCCTCAATGGGAACATTATTTATAACGAAACCGCAGAAGTCGATTGACTTGATTAAGACGTATTCACGTTACACGACACGAACGTGGAAGAGTGAGAACCCCTGGCTGATTGGACGGATATAAATGGACAACAGAGTGACAGCACGGAATGAGACCGACCTTGTGAATCAGAAGGCAACCTGAATTTAATCCTTCAGGGCTACGAGACCGTACCGGACGAGCAAATAACAGTAATAACGCTACAGTAGTCGTCGTTAGCCACGACATAATTACGCGTATAGATTAATACTCGATACGAGTAATCAAATCTTTCGGAATACCATTTGCACGTAAGAACGTGTTTTCTATTTAACTTTTTGTTTGGTTCAGACGTACACAGCCGGTCACAAATTAATCGCACGTACGTTACTACGTACATTGATCGGACTTTTATCATAATGTACTATGCCAATTATGTATATTAGCTCTGTCGCGGTATTTCAATTTGATTCGATACACGTTTCGATGTGGTTAGGCAGTCGAACGAAGGATGAATAGAATTTTTATGTGCTACGAATCAGAAATATTATAAAATTGAATGGAAAGAAACCTGGGACCAATTACGTGGGACGTTGCAGAAGTTCTAATTTGATCGGTGCTAAGATAATTGATGGTAATTGATGATAACAGGGGGCGTATGAAATATTGGCATGATGTTGAGCGTAGTTTTTTATGATTTTCAGTTTCGTGATATTTTTGTAGTTTTTTGTTTATGTGTTTTTGGATATCTGTAATTTGTGTATTTCTGTACTACTGGATATCTGTATTTTCTATATTTCTGTATTTTTGGGTATCTGTACTTTCTACGTTTCTGTATTTCTGAGTATATGTACTTTCTGTATTTCTGTATTTTTGGATATCTGTACTTTCTATATTTCTGTATCTGGATATCTATATTTTCTATAATTCTGTATTTTTGGATATCTGTGTTTTCTATAATTCTGTATTTCTGGATATCTGTACTTTCTATACTTCTGTATTTCTGGATATCTGTATTTTTTGATATCTGTACTTTCTATATTTCCGTATTTCTGGATATCTGTACTTTCTATATTTCTGTATTTTTGGATATCTGTACTTTCTGTATTTCCGTATTTTTGGATATCTATATTTTCTAAATTTCTGTATTTTCTGTACTTTCTTTACTTTCTGTACTTTTTCTGCTTTTTGTATTTTCTTTATTTTTGTATTTCAATATTTCTGTATTTCTGTGTTTTTTTACATCTAATTATTAATAAAGTTATTTCATATCAATACATAAAGTTATTTACTTAATATATATCGAAGTTTACTTAACACACAATTTGAGGCAAAAGAAATTGCTAAAAATATTGCCTTTGTTATATTTTTAATTTAAGTAACTGAGTGCACATACACGAAACGTTGATTTAAAATTATATAGAAAGATAAAATTAAAAAAAGAAAAAGAAAATCAATAGTAAAATTTTTAACCAAACTGAAAAATGAATTAAAAATTGTATATTATTTACGTGGCTGTATTACTACGTCTAATTTCAATTATAATTCAACCTGCTAAAAAAATGGGCGAGTATATCGATAACAAACTACCACAGAAAATATAATTAACGAGACATTCAGCAGAAATATTTCGCAAGATTAACAGTTTATGTCTCCGCTACGAAACATCTGAAAGATATATTGCGTTCTACTTAATGCCTGAAGGCCGACTGAAAATTATTTCCCACTTATCGATACCATTATGAAATCAGGAAATACAAAAACTCTTTCATCAATCTAATTATAATACGAAAACATTGTGACTGATCTGACATCGCGTGACTTCCAACTTAATATCATTTGCAAAAAAAAAGTAATCTACTTTGACGAGTTATTTTTCAACTCCGTTTGAAAAGAAAAAAATTGCAAGGCTTCTGTGTTATCAGAAACTAACAATATTACTGAAAATTTCAATCTTTTAATTTCATTTTTAAATCTGAGACAAAACATAAACCGAACACTATTTGAATATCAGAAAGCTATTTTTTTTTTTATTTTTTAATCTTTTTTTATTATTATTATTAACACGTTCGCGGACGTAAATGCTGCTATAGCATTCATTTTCATGATCATCATTCAAATCTTAAAATAAATTATTTTCAATTGAATTTTATACAACCTTAAGTTTTAATTTTATTATGAATTGTAAGTTTCATTGTACCGGTAGCCCTCCTACAACACGGCATCTTATAACACGGTTTCGCTCTAACACGATTCATAAATTGCAGGAACCCACCTGCAACACGGTTTCGCTATAACACGATTCATAAATTGCAGGAACCCTTCTACAACACGGCATCCTATAACACGGTTTCGCTCTAACACAATAAGAAAATTGCGAAAACCTTTGTACAACACTGTACTTCTATAGCCGCGGCGAGGCTTGCCGTCTTAAAGATACAGTTTTCCGGAAAGTATTTCTTTTTATCTCAGTGGCCTGAAAACAAAAGTGTCTCACGCTTGTACGTACATTTATATTTTTAATAAAAATTAAGTTATTTACGTAGAATTAAAAACAAATATTTGTTTTTAATAAGTTTTCGGAACGTAACCCCTCTTTTTGTACTGGCTCTGTGTCTCGTACAACACGGCATTTTCTAGGAACCAATCTACCGTGTTATAGGAGGGTTACCTGTATATAACGATTGAAATATGATGATCTGACTACCCTTACAAAATGTGTTTAATCAAATTTCGGATATCACGACCAATTTAAAAATAAAATCACTGTCAATTTTTTGCACCTCGCTGAAACTTTTATTGTCCGCGAACGTGTTAAGGTTCTGAAACCTTTCGAAACCTGAACTGAGGTTTAATACAGCTGTATCTGCAATACAAACGTTAGACATAGAAAATCGGAGAGAATATTCCAAAAATGTGATAAAACGGTTTAACACATTGACGATGGAAGCTGATTTTTGTAAATCTTCCCACTGAATAGAATTAGAATAAATTCTTGCTTACGTAAGTACTTTTAAGAATAATTTCGTGCTCTACAGATCGTTATTTAAAGTCTGAGTTAACACATTGAAGACCGGCGACTTTTTTGAAAATCTTACTATGGGATCAAGTTACACTCCAATAAAATTTTTACTTGTATGCTTTTGCGAAATATTTATACCTACGGTAAATAGAGATCTTCATTTTAATTTTCAGACGAAGCGATCGTTTTTGAACGCAACTTCTCGTTTATAATTACTTTCCACTTTTATGAATTGAAAGAAACGAAACACGAGATATCTCGTGATCGGTCCTCAATGTGTTAAGAAGATGATTTTTAAAAGTAATATTTCATACGTCGTATTTTTACCTTTTCAAGATATGAAATATAAAATGCGAGAAATTTCATCAACCGTCCGTAACGTGTTAATAAATTAAATTTGTTATTAAAGAAATACGTTGTACGCTAAGGTTGCGATCCATTAAGTATCTGTAAATAGTGAAACCGACTTGAATATTAGCTTTCGGGTGGTTTAATTAAAAAAAACTGATCAGACGAGAATGTAGCGTGTAATTATCTCAACTGCGTTTAAGGTAAATCACGAGCAACTTTCGATTCGAATAATGCATAGTCATCGATGTAATGGATCAGATCATTTAAACAATTAAACGTTTAATTTGAATTTCATGAGCGCCCGCGGCATTTGCTCGAAAGCCATTACCATTATTATAATTATTAAATACATGTGAGGCAATTACCGAATCAATTGCATTAATATTAATTGCACATCTGCATAATATCACTAGCAGGCCAACATTTGAATAAAGTGGATGATACGCTCAATCGTTGTAAAATAATTGAACAACAGACAGTCGTAATTACTTGCAGAGTTGTTTTAATCTCCGATCGAATAATTTTACCCTCGGATAATTCGTTGCTCCTGTCTGGTTATCTTTTTATTTTCTTTTTTTTTTCTCAAATTCGTTTTTTAATGCAATTGTTTATTGATACAAGGTGTTCCGAAAGATTGAGACCAAGATAATGCAGCGTATTCGGGGAGTGAAAAAAATATTTAATGAAAAAATTGTAGAAAGCTTTCTTCTACAGAAATATACCCAATTAATTACTTATAAACATAAAACTGTTTCATTCGAGGAATAATAGATATTTTATTTTTTATAGCACGTTGAATGTCGGTACCGAAATTAAATGCATCATAATATGCGTATGCAACGTGTAGATAATTATACATAAAATTGTTTAAATGGTCTATGATGCATTAGTTTCTTTTTTCATTATTATAATAATCTTAACAATTCTGAATCATAAGAATTTTGAATCTTAAGAATTTTGAATCTTCACAATTTTGAATATCAACAATTTTGAATCTTAAGAATTTTGAATCTTCACAATTTTGGAGATCAACAATTTTGAATCTCAACAATTTTGAATCTCAACAATTTTGAATCTTCACAATTCTAAATCTTAAGATTTTTGAATCTTCACAATTCTGAATCATAAGAATTTTGAATCTTAAGAATTTTGAATCTTAACAATTTTTAATCTTCACAACAATTTTTAATCTCAACAAAATTTTAATCTTAACAAAATTTTAATCTTAGCAAAATTATAATCTTAACAAAATTTTAATCTTAGCAAAATTTTAATCTTTACAAAATTTTACGAATATTGCCATTTATTTGTTAAAAATCCTTCTAGCATATTATTTTATATTTCTCGTACTTATATTTTACATTCTCTATAATTATTCTACATTATTTTTTAATATTACGTTATTATTCTTCTCCCTTCAATCCCTCAAATACGCTCTGCATCCGCGTGGTCCTAATCTTTCAATACAGCTCATACTTTTTATCGTCATGGACAGCTATTAATTTTATATGCAATTTTCAATAAACTACACTTATTTCTATCAATCGATCATAATGTCAACATTACTCTCGATATTCATAAACATACTATGAATTCACTGACAGCGACAATTAATAACATTCCTACTCCACAAGCTTAATGAAAACTAACAGTAACTAATACTACCAGCTCGCATTAGTAAATCAACGATCTTTTATCGTAAATGTCTGCATATTCAACTAATCTGCTGTCATGGCAATCGCTTCACGAACGTGACCATTAAAACAGAAAAAAAAAAAAAAAAAAAAAAACTGTACCGATACCATTCGAAATAAATCGCTGTGTACGTATCTTTTGCATACAGTTTTGATTACACTCATGCAAGAAAGTTTATCGAACGATTTGTTCGCGACAGAGGAGGTATAAATTAGAGCTGTAAACCGCTGACGCTTTGTTACTCCGGCTACCAGAGGCGGTTAACACGCTTCATTTAGCGGTAATCACGGACGAGTTAAGAAACCGAGCAAATACTCGGCTAATTAATACAAACGACCGTCTTCACAAGTAACGATAGGCATCTCGAACTACTGTATCCAATTTTTGCCCCTTGCAACCTGTCTGTCTCGCGATTATCCTTGCCCTATTCTCCAAACGAAGGGAACAATAACGTAAGAAATCGTCACGATTAATTATCTTTGTCTCGTTTGCTGTCTTTTATTTTAGAGGTCTTTCGATTTGCTTCATCTGATCGCTAGACTCCAATGGAAAATAGTGACTAATGGTAAAGATACATATTGTTGCGAGTACCGTGTGAATAGACTTAGGTCCTAGCAGATATAATATTATTAAGAGTATCGAATGAACAGAAATAGACTCCGGTTGACTAGTGGAAAAGATAAAAATGATTTCATCATGTGAATAGAATTAAACTTTAGTGAGTAGTGGGAAAGATAGAAAATTATTGGGAGTACCGTGTGAACAAAACTAGATTCTAATGGCTAGTGGAAAAGATACGAAATTATTAGGAGTACCGTGTGAACAAAACTAGATTCTAGTGGCTAGTGGAACAGATACAAAATTATTAGGAGTACCGTGCGAAGTAAACTAGATTCTAGTGGCTAGTGGAAAAGATACTAAGTTACTGCATCATGTAAACAAAACTAAACTTTAATGGCTAGTGAGGAAGATACATATTGTTGCGAGTACTGTATGGACAGAAGAGTCTAGTGACTAGTGGAAAAGATACAAAATTATTACGAGCACCATGTGAATAGAAGTAAATTCGAATGGTTAGTAAGAAAGATACATATCGTTGCGAGTACCGTATGGACAGAATTAGACTTTAGTCGCTAGTGAAAAATATACAATATTACTGCGAGTACCGTGTGCACAGACTTAGACTCTGGAAGATATAATTTTATTACGAGTATCGTATGAACAGAAATAGACTCCGGTGACTAGTGGAAAAGATAAAAATTATTTCATCATGTGAATACAATTAAACTTTAGTGACTAGTGGAAAAGATACAAAATTACTCCATTATGTAAACAAAGCTAAACTTTAGTGAATACTGAGAAAGATACATATTGTTCCATGTACCGTGTAAACAGAACTAGATCCTAATGGCTAGTGTAAAAGATACAAAATTATTGGGAGTACCGTGTGAACAGAACTAGATTCTAATGGCTAGTTAGAAAGATACATATTGTTGCAAGTACCGTATGAACACAACTAGACTCTAGTGGCTAGTGGAAAAAAAAAAAAAAATACAATGTTATTGGGAGTATCGTATGAACAGAACTAGACTCTAGTTCCTAGTGGGCAAAATACAATATTACTGCGAGTATCATGTGAACAGAACTAGATCCTAATGGCTAGTGAGAAAGATACAAAACTACTGCGAGTACCGTGTGAACACCAAGCAGAACGTTAAGATCTACTGGTATCACATCAGAATCTCGAACAAAACCATTTTCTAAGTCGAGATTATCAATTTAACAAAAGCTGGTGATTCTTCCGCTAACATATCTAAATAAACCAAGAATGCACACGAAAGACTGATTCCATAAGGTATCATATCATGAAACATATCAACATGCAAAATTCAAGGTCTATTTGCGAAACAAATAAATTCATAAACATTCATAATTTTTTTTCATTTCACTATACAATACTTAGATATTTTTCAACTCAAACCTATTTCACCTTAAAAAATTTTAACAAGAATAAACAAATTATTATTTGATAGGCGTAACTTCTTGGTGTAATTTTACCTTAACACTAACACTACTATTAGGTTGTCCCGAAAGTTCCTTCCGTTATCTTCACGCAATGCTTTCGTCCAGCAATATTTAAATAAACATTCAGCCTTATTTTTTAAACAAGAGGTGGAGGGAAATAATAACGCAAAATGAATCCTGTATAAAATAATAATATATCGTAATATCGTAAAACACAAAATATTATGTATTCATTACTTATTAATAAAACGAAAGAAACTTTTGGGACAACCTAATAATTTCTCATAAAAATTCTGTAATTTTTAACTCTGTATTTTTCAATATTTTTTACAATTTTCTACAAAACGTATCGTTAAAGATTAAGTTTCTCTCATTATATCTCTCTGCATAAACCATACGAACAAGTACACTTTAATCGTCCACAGTTTCAATGTTAAAAGCTTCACTTGTTTCGATCAACCGTATGAAAAAATGCTCCAAGTGCAAAGTTCCGACAGACGCGACAAATATTCGAAGCATCCCCCGTGACGCATGGCTGTCTATTTTGCAACGATATCATTACGACGGCCGCGCGGATACAATTTCATTAATTACAGAGAGATCAACGCAGGCGATGCGGTGTAGCGAGAGAAACATCGGTCGATTTTATCGGACGACAAATTTCAGCAGAGAGATCGCCGGGGAAAAGATCGGCAAATACCGGGGAGCGCGCAAATATCCACGGTATTTCGGGCCGCATGAATGTTTAATTAATTACCAGAATGTAAAATGAAAATTAGCATAATGCGATTTTAACTGTGTCGCGTGTATCAACGCGAGTGCCACGCTCTCTCGTCGATCGCTGTTCGTTTTCAATCCCGGTGTTCCCTTGATTCAGAAATATGAAAATTCGCAAATTCCCGGCAACAGTTTCCCTCTCGTTTTCACGTAGCCAGTAATCATCCCCGCTACCGTTTAGCTTCGCTTGCAAATAGAAATTTAGCGGTCGATTAACGGTAACACGAAACATTATTTCGTATCGGCTAAATAAATATTTAGCGAAGAGACTCTGAAATTTTTTGTTTTCTTTTTTATTGCAAATATCGAAGCGTTTGCTTTTAATCAAACTGCGTTAATTTAGAAGTGCGATCATTTTTTTTTTTTTTTTGCTGTTGGAAAATTCGATGGATATTTTTATTTCGATTTAAATAACGATTGTGAAAGTTCTGATCTCTTATTTTTTATTGTAAGCGATAATTGCTAGAATTAATTTTTACTCAGAAAATTTGAAGAACGAGTTTAACTTTATTCCTAAAGATAAAAAATAATTCAGTGAAAAGATTTTTGTTTAAAAAAATGTTTTATTAATTTTCAAGTTAAATTTCAATTCGCCTCGATCTATCTTCCACATTTTAGAATCTGTTAACGAATGTTTGACTAAACTTTTTAAATAGGCACACAATTAGCAGAAGCCTGTGTGAACGCAATAAGAAGGTTAAGAACGCTTGAAAGTATCGACTGAATATAATTAAAATTGCAGATACAAGAACCATAAATTATTCTTCCATTTTTTTCTGTTATAATTACATGCAGTATAATATTAACATATAAATGATTTACGATCATAAAGTATTTAATTAATATCCAGTTTAGATATCAACGCTAACGAAACCTAATGAAAGTAAGGATCAGATAAAACTGTTTATTAGATAAATAATACGAGCAGAGAAACATTATGTCTGTTCAAACACAAACAGAACAAACATCAGATAAAACAACAAACAGCTATGATAAAAATTTCCAAACACCTTGATGAGTCGGCTATTTAATTTTACCGCGTTATCAATATTATTTATGAGGAAACAAAGAAAGTATCCGCGAGTGCGTAGACGGGAAGACGAGGATGCGAGAAAGAAATCGAACGATCGAGGAGATCGCGATGCGAAATCAGTCAGGAATGCGATCGCTAAGCGAAACTACCTCTTGTACATTTATATTACATATTATACACCCTAATAAATAACACTTGTCCGACAAAGTGCATATTCCAGGTCATTTCAGCGACCCACTCTATATCCAATCCTACATTTATAATTAAAATTTAACCCTTTGCACTCGAGGAGTGACTCTCACTCACCACTTGGATCAATGCAGCGACTCGAATCGCGTGTAATATAATTATTTTATTTCAACTTCTCGTGTGTTTTTACATTACACAAGACCTAATATTGAATCTTAAGCTTGGTAATTTTGCTTCGCGCGATATTTTAGGAAGCACTCGTCGAAATCCATTCCCTGTTGCTTGGGACAAGTATCGCAAAAATGTGTCTTTCGAGCGCAAATGGGTTAAGTTCAGAAAAATTTATCATTAATACTTAAATTAAATTAGTATTAATTACAAAGTTATAATGAAAAGGTAACTTTCCAAATTTTTGGTATTATTTTTTCAAATAGGTTGACTTCAATCGTCGGTAGGTTTAGTGTTAACCGGAGAATAAGACGAGCGCTATCGCGCCGTTTGGCAGTTTTCGAGAGGGAATAAGACAAGCGAAAAAGCGCTTCTTGATACTTTTAGACGGGAAAATAGGAAAGACACGTGTCACTCAAACGGTTAATGCAGCGACTTCAATCGCGTGTAATATAATTATTTTATTTCAACTTTTCGTTTGTTTTTACATTATACAAGACCTAATATTGAATCCTAAGCTTGGTAATTTTGCTTCGCGCGATATTTTAGAAAGCACTCGTCAAAATCCATTCTCTGTTCCTCGGGACAAGTATCGCAAAAATGTATCTTTCGAGTGCAAAGGGTTAACACTAGAACTACCGACGATTAAAGTATACTTATTTCTACCGAAGAAATCAAAGTGGGTGGTATATAAAATAAAATGTAATGCAACTGAGACAAAGGTTTATCTATATTTTTAATAGAAAATCGCGGAAAATCTGCCCAGAGGCACCGCAATTAATTTATAAAGATTCTGTAAAAAATTACGAATGGGTCATTTTGACGATTTTGGTAGTTCTAGTGTTAATAAGTGATGGACGCATAATATTTTATTCCCAGCGTTAAATAACCATTTCTTAAAATTCAGAAGTGGAACCAAAGTCGCGTATGGGACAAATATCGTAAAAATGTGTCTTTCGAGCGCAAAGAGTTAAAATAATTAAAATTTAGAATTTATCGATACCACAATAACGTGATCGTTATTTAAACATTTTTAATGTCACCGCAACCGATACTTACACCACGCTAGTGTAAGAAGCTTGGAAACAGCATTAACACTAGAACTACCGAACAAGTCAAAATGACTTGTTCATAATTTCTTATAGAAATTTTAAAAATTTACAATTATGAATTTTTGAAGATTTTTCGAAATTTTTTGTAAAAAATATGCATAAAGAATCGTTACCCTTATTATAGATATTTTTCGAAATACCTATCATTTTGATTGCTTTGGTACAAATAACTCTACTTTAATCGCCAGTAGTTCTAGTGTTAACCAGTTAAGTGTGTTTGACGGCTATATCCGTGATGCGTGAAACTTTGTTACAATTTGATATTTAAATTCTAATTTTGGCGAAAACTAAATTATACTCGTAAATTTTAATATTTCTAAAATGTTTAGACGTCAAGACGAAATAAAACAAACAAATAAAAATTATAAATAATTTTACTCGGATTCCTAACTTCTTGAGATCTAACTATACCCGTCATTGCTTGATTATCGCGACACAAAGTTGGTGCGTGCTTTGCAAAGAGATCGCCACAGTTAACTGGTTAACACTAGAACTACCGGCAATTAAAGTCTTTTAAAGACTTATTTACACCGAAGAAATCAAAATGAAAGGTACTTGAAAAAATATCTATAATAAGAGTAACAATTCTTCGCATCCCCAAAACTACATTACTATAAATTTATAAAACTTCTACAAGAAATTGTGAACCAGTCATTCCGACCAGTTCGATACTTCCAGCATTAACGACAGCCATTATTTCGGCGATTCTTCGTCGGTTAAACTGTAACACGCACACACGCGCGCGAGGACTAGTTTTCTTCGATTGTGAAACTCGCGAGCAATTGAACAATTTAAATTCTTTACATGCTGCCACCAAGGATCCGCGCCCTGTACTCTGTAATTTATTCCCGTGTTCCTTTTCTATTTCTTTTTCCTTTTTTTTTTTCCCTCCATATCCACCGACACGGGCGAAGGTATAACTTTAATAACTACGTGTCCGTCGTCTAAACGAAAGACCACTTTCGAAATATTCAAATCAGCCTTCGTGGAAGCGACACGCACGCCCATGGTAGAAATAATTACGGCAGTGACGAATAATTTATACGTAAACGCGCCGC
This sequence comes from Ctenoplectra terminalis, assembly GCA_019453375.1. Classification (NCBI taxonomy): domain Eukaryota; kingdom Metazoa; phylum Arthropoda; class Insecta; order Hymenoptera; family Apidae; genus Ctenoplectra; species Ctenoplectra terminalis. The sequence goes on along the minus strand of SMSQ01018669.1, from coordinate 71,242 downwards.
CCGCGGCTAATCGAGCCACGGCTATGCCCTGGCATTGGTATGATAATCAGATATTATTTGGATCGATCGGCTTCTTCCCTACCCTTCTCGGCTCGCCTGATAAAATATAACTATCGGCTCTTTAAACGGCCTGCCAACGTCTCGGGAGAATCTGAAAATTCTCCTCGCGAGAGATCATCGAATGGTGAATAAAATATTTACCTTTACTCCTCTTTCTTCGATAAATATTCCGAAACGATGTTGTTAAATATTCATGCTCGCAGGACGGTGGCGTCTCGCAACGAATGTAAGGGCTCCAATGGATTTTATTAGTATTTAATCGATAATAAATATCGGAACGAAACACCGATATTTAATAAGAAAATAATATCCCCGTGTTATATTTACAGCAGCGTTTCGTGATAATCGTGTTTGGAAATTATCGTACACCTCGCAAGTGAAACTACGAGGGTTTTGCAAAAGTTGACGCTATCATCGTTTATTACGGCGAAATTCGTCGCGAATTTGTAGGTAACTCGCGCTAAATGGTGTGGCGTAGCCTGGAAATTTTGTCGTCGTGGTATAATTAGAAAGTTCGTGAACGGGAGGCCCCGGAGGCTATTAAACTATAGTTAAATTAGACTGTCACATATTCGAATCGATAAAAAGTTTCCATGATTGTTAGATTACGCGCAACGATAGCCTGTCACGATACTTTCCTTTTCGAGGTACAAAATGGGGTCATAACGTCAGGAGGAATACAATTTATGTTTATTTGATCCGTAATTGGCTATCAACGTTTCTGTGTTTCATCGTCTGTAGGTTGTAAAAGTCGTTTCTTAACGAATCAAGAATTGCGCGTGTCTTTTGATACATTATTTTATCATTCAAATTAATCCTCACCTGTTCTTCGTGTCAATGTAACATATTTTTCGTACAATAAGCGCGAGTTATCTTATTATTACCGAGCGATGGAGAATAATTTTATGTTCAGATGTGCAGAAATTTTTATCTCTTAAATTTTCGGTAACAAGAATTGGCTAATTTAACCGTTTATCTTTTTATTAATGTTGATTTTTTATCGTTGTATCAGTTTGACTTCAAGAGACAAATTAAATTGGGAAAAATGGGGTTGAATGAGGGTTGATTACTGATATTAAGTTTTCTGTCAAAGGTAATTTAAAAAATAGTAAATCGATGCGATTGATAAATTATTTAAAGACGCTTTTATAAACTGGTACGATATTTAAAATTACAATAGCTATTAATAGAATAATTATTATTAAATTAATGTTACTACTGTACTTACTATTTTATTAATTATTTATGCAATTAATGTTATTATTAAATCAACATACATAACCTCAAATGAGGGACGGATGAGGGTTAACTAGCAATATTAATTTTTTTTTTGTCTCAAAGATAATCTAGAAGATGGTAAATAAACGCAATTAACCCTCTATAGCCCGAATTTTGTTTGCTTATCGGAGAAAAAATTACGATTGATTACAGTTTTTCATTTTGATTGGAAAATTTTTAAGGTAATAATTGCTATAGAGAATCGTGATATATCGCTGCAGAAATACAGTAATCAAATTTAATAGTGCAGTGATGATAAACAAAATTAATTTTTTAAAATATAGATACCTCAGTTTGTAACTTTTAAGTCACACGGTCCCATAGAGGGTTAATAAATTATTTCAAATTTTAAATAACAGAAAAAAGGAAAACTAAGATACTGTAAAACGAACTGTTTCCATTCTTGCTTTAATCGTTACAAAAATAATTCAAACGATTTCCCAACGCCTGTTTCAATCGCGAAAAATAATTCTATTCATTTTTTTCCAGAATTCCTACAATTAGCTTTATGTAATCTGTTTTTTCACTCTGTTTTCTCTTCTGGGTTAAAAAAGACTCGCACTAAATGTATAAATGTTGATTTATGTTAATAAGTGATTACGAAATCAGATTCAAAGTTACTTTTTTTTCTTCTTTCGTTCTCCACGCTGTGAGTGTATAATTCTACTGAATATTAAACGTTTCTACAGATTACATCTCATTAGCAGCGGTATGGAAATCAAATATTCACTTTATCTAACAATTTTTGCGTTCACTTCTTTAAAACGTTCGCTATTACACCGCACAGAAATTCCGATCACGAACAACAATTACAATCAGACACGTCGAAACATCAGAAGAGATACGAAGAAACTGTGTACAACTCGGAAACTAAACTTGTACCTCCAAATTAAATAACATATATATTTTAAATTCATCATTCACTAATCCACATCGTCATTAACCCTGTATAGCCTGAATTTTGTCTGCTTATCGGAGAAAAAATTACGATTGATTACAGTTTTTCACTTTGATTTGAAAATGTTTAATAATTATTGTAGATGGATCGTGGTGTCAGTGATATAGTAATCAAATTTAATAGTGCAGTGATAACTAAACAAAATTAATTTTTTAACCCTCTATAATCCGAATTTTGTTTGCTTATTGGAGAAAAAATTACGATTGATTACAGTTTTTCACTTTGATTTTAAAATTTTTAAACTAATAATTACCGTAGATGGATCGTGGTGTCGCTACAGTGATACAGTAATCAAATTTAATAGTGCAGTGATAACTAAACAAAATTAATTTTTTAATCCTCTATAGCCCGAATTTTGTCTGATTATTGGAGAAAAAATTACGATCGATTAGAGTTTTTCACTCTGATTTTAAAATGAATTTTAACTAATAATTACCGTAGAGGAATCGTGGTGTCACTACAGTAATACAGTAATCAAATTTAATAATACAGTGAGAACTAAAAATTAATTTTTTAAAATATAGATACATCAGTCTGTAACTTTTAAGTCACACAGTCCCATAGAAGGTTAACCCTTTGCACTCGAAGACTTTTTTTAAGTTTCAAAGGACTATTGCGAAAACTTAAAGTGCTCTTATGGAAAGAAAAAAAGAAAATTATAAATGTTTACGATTTCTTATTTATTTGGATAATTTACTTTTATTTTACTTTTATCTTAGGATAAAAGAAGTATTTGAATTGATGAAAATACAGAATCTGATTGAAAACATAATCTATGAAGAAAATTATGCACGTCGCCGTAGCGGCGCCAGCCGAGTGCAAAGGGTTAATATTTTTCCAAGATTGTTTAAATTTCAGCCCTTATCTAGAAATTTTACACAGAAAATCTCGCTCGTGATATTCCTGTTTGACCCTCCGGGCGTTCGACCCGAAATCGTGATCACCAGTCAGACTCGTCAGAATATAGCAAAGAATTAACAACCTGTTCGCGTACCTTTCAAGTAGAAAATCTACCTAATTCTCAAGAGCAACGTTTGAACGCGCATTTCGATTACGACTCGGTGTTTCCTCGAAGGTTGACGCGCACTAAACCTCGGGTAACGATCAAAAAGGCCACAAAGCTGGTGGTTGGTGATGCATGGACAAGACGGAATTTAAAAGAGGAGAGAAAGCACCAAATCGGGAAAGAGATCGTAAAATTACAGGATTGTTGTCCACGGGAAGGGTGTAACGACGAAAAGTACACATTTCCACGCGTAGAGAGCTTGTAGACTATTATCGCGAACGTCATTGTAAATCTTGGTGGTAACGTTGGAGCATGAGACCGGAGGTACTTAACGACGCGATATAAGGAAGCGGTTCGAGGTATCTTTACGGAGTGTGGAACTGACTACTCGTTTAGCCTAAGCATCCTCATTAGATAATTCTCCGTTGGTCCATCAATTATGCTGGGACCGAGTCACCATGGGCGGTCCTCGGGGATCGCCATTCTATGGAGTAACGGGCCGGTGTTGAAAGTAATCGAATTAATGAATTCTCGCGTCACGAATCGAGCCGTAAAATTGCTGCGACGCTCGTTACCTGGTGTTCGCATCATTTTCTTTCCAACTTTGTCGCGGAAATGTTCCGTTACTGTGAATCGTAGGATATTTATCGAATCGTGGTTGTTAATCCTTTGCGCTCCAACTACCAGCCTGAAGAACTGTAATCAATCGTAATTTTTGTTCCAATAAGCAGACAAAATTCGGGCTATAGAGGGTTAAATCAGAAGCTGAAGATTGAACAAGAAGCATTGTTACATTTTTTCTAAAAAAGAATCATAACAATACACTTGACACTAAAACTATGGACAATTAAACTGTATCTACCTATACCAACGAAATGGCACTAATAGATATTTGAAAAAATATATAATTCAAGAGAAACAGATCTTGAACCAGATATTTTACAGAAAATCTCGGGAAATGCAAAAAAATGTGCCGCTAAAAACTTATAAAAATATTCCTACGAATAACCACGAACTGATCGTTCGACTGCTCCGATAGTTTCAGTATTAACACTAAAATTACCGGTCAAAATGACCGGCTTGTAATTTCTCGTAAAAATGATATGAATTTACCATTTGTCCGATTTTCTGTGAAAAATATAGCTGAAGATTTGTTCTCCCTACGTTACACGTTTCTTTAAAATACCTATCATTTTTATTTCTTTGGGTACAAATAGGTCTACTTTAACCCTCTATAGCCCGAATTTTGTCTACTTATCGGAGCAAAAATTACGATTGATTACAGTTTTTCGCTTTGATCCAAAAATTTTTTAAGTATTAATAATAATTGCTATAGATGAATCATGATATATCGCTGCAGAAATACAGTAATCAAATTTAATAATACAGTGATAACCAAATAAAATTAATTTTTTAAAATACAGATACATTAATTTGTTACTTTTAACTCACACAAAGCCACAGAGGGTTAATCTCTGTAGGCTCAGCGTTAAAAACAGTGTGAAAAATTAGAAATCTCCATTGGAACCGATCGTTGATCACCGAAGGCGCCAAAAAATAAAAAAACAAAAAGAGAGAAAATACTGCAACGAAAATAGATCGCAACGGGAAATGCGTAGGAAATGGTTATGTACGTTATAATTGAGTGTTCCGGTTCATCGACTCCGCGATTGTTCAGCTAATAAACGAACGACGTTCGAATCCAGTTTGTTTGATTTGCTCGTAGAAACGTGAATGAGCGGTCAGCGATAATTTCCCGGAGAATTTACTGCGGCACCAGCGAGTAGATCGTGTAACAGTTACACTGTAACAATTTATTGCGACACCGGGTTACATTCGTTTCGCTTTTATGACGACAGTAGCGCGTAACGAGACCGTGATCAAGCATTCGGGTCAGAGAGCAAAGAGAATAACTTATCTAACGGTGTTTATAGTTAAACCACGCTGAGCGTTCCAATGGGATGTAGGCGATGCTGTAAAACGCCGCTTAGGTACCGTTCATTAAACGAGATTTAGTTTATGAATTACGCGTCGCGATACAGACGGGACGGTCGGATCGGTTAACATGATTAATAACAGAATATCCATTCTGGTCGAAGCACTAATGCCCATAATGGATAATTAATGTTCAATGCTATCTTTCAACAGGATTACGTCTCTGGTGATCGATCATCTTTTTTTTTTCTTTTTTCTTTTTTTTTTTTTTTTATTTCGATAACACGGTTTGTCTCACCCTGTAGCAGGGAACGTTTTAAACGTACACGAGTACCACCGTTGCAAGTTGTACCGAGTGAAATTTATTACTAAATTATCTGGAAACGACACTTGAAATTGCCACGCGATACTCGATGAGTTTCTCTTCGCTAAATCGGTTTGTCGCTTTCACGAAAGGTTTTCGGAATTATCGAAAGTGTCGTTTTCGATCGTTGTTCTTATAAATTGTGTAGGATTCTATGATGCTTCAAATTGTTTAGCGGCTATGAAATGTAATTTTGTTTGTGAAGAACGTAGCGTTGTTACGAGGATAGTATTATTTTATTATTCAATTATCTGTGGGTATTTAATATACAATTGTATATAAGAATTAAATTAGGCTTCGATCCCGGTAAAAAATTTTTAATATGAAAAGCTATAATGAAAATAATTTTTATTTCCAAAATTATAAATATTGTTCGTATTATTATGAAGATATTATCAGTGGTTACTAAATATATAATTATCTACAAGAATTGAACGATACCTTGATCCCAATGAAAATAAATATTCTCGCTAAAAAAAAAAAGCTAGAATAAAAATAATTTTTGTTCCCGAAATTATATCATTCATATTATTATGAAAATATTACCAGTGGTTACTAAATATATAATTATCTGCAAGAATTGAACGATGCTCTGACCCCAATAAAAATAAATATTCTCGCCAAAGAAAAAATGCTACAATAAAAATACTTTTTGTTCCCAATATTATATGATTCATATTATTATAAAGATACTACCAGTGGTTACTTAATATATATATTTATCTGCAAGAATCGAACGATGCTCTGACCACAATAAAAATAAAGATTCTCGCTAAAAAAAAAAGCTACAATAAAAATCATTTTTGTTCCCAAATTTATAAATATTACTCATCAAGAACATAGTGTAATTATAAAGCCATTGCTAATGGTCACCAAGTATATAATTATTTACCAGAATTGAGTCACACTCTGATCCCAATAAAAATAAAGATTCTCGTTAAAAAAAACCTACAACAAAAATAATTTTATTCCCAAAATTCCCAAATATTACAATTTTATTTCCCAATAAACATTACTCCTAAATAATTCCACTAATTCAAAATCTACATAACTATCTGCAAAATTGAAATAACACCCCAACCCCCGCAAAAATAAAAATCCTCGCTACAAAAACCTGCAACGAAAACAATTTCTATTCCCAAAAATATAAACATCGCTCGCAAAGAGCATACGATCGATACGAACGCATAACCAATAATCGGCAAAAATATACGATCCCCTATAAAAACTAAACTACGCTCCAATTCCCATCGAGATAAAAATTGTCGCAACAAAAACCCGCAATAAAAATAACATTTATACCAAAAATTCGCCTCCCACGCGGACCAATTTTCAAGAGAAAGTCACGAGAAAGACCGGAGACGCGATAAAGTTTGGAGAAAATTGATTTTTCAACGAGCGACCCACTCGTCGGTCAATCGGGGTACGTGAACGGTCCTGAAAGGTCGTCTAACGAAGTTACGAGGGACGTCGAGGATTAGGCGAAGAGCTAAGCAGTCCTGCCGAAAGACGAGTTGCCACCAGACTAGATTGTTCCGCGCGGTGTTACAAGGGGAAACGAATGAAGTGGACAAAAGGGCAAGGGAACGAGGGGGTGAACCGATCCAATTATACCCCTCTACAATAGGATTAGCCGTTGGCCCAACAACCTTCGTGTCCTCGATCCTAACCTCAACAACAAAAAAGTCTGTACGCGTGTCGAGCAACTGGATGGCTAGGCCGTGTCTTATCATCCCTGTCCGCTGGGTGCCATTACGTCCTTGATCTCCTATCGAAGCATTAGTCGGTGATCGATCGTCGCGGGGGAAGCAAATCAGCTTCTTGATTTCGTGGCCCGCCTCGTCACCTTTCAGGATCCACCTAACTGGTTCTCTGAACGAAACGGCGAACCGTTAGACGAATTAGGAGATAAACGATCGGAACACGGATCGACCGTTTCTTTGAGACATCGAATGTCTTTGCGGCACAGGATTTCAGATAATAAAATAGGGCCATGTTGGATAGAAATTTGATTGCGTTTTAAATGAAACAAAATTGGTATATCTTTGCTAATAAAGAAATCACATGATGTAAAAACATAAAAAAATAATAGTAATTCGATTGAATTTTTTGTTATAGGATTCGACTCAAATAGTTCGATCGTGCCACATGGGTTCATGAATGGTACTTATTAATTAACTCTTTGCGGCACAGGATTTCAGATAATAAAATAGACTCATGTTGCATAGAAATTTTATTCCGTTTTAAATGAAACAAAATTGGTATATCTTTGCTAATAAAGAAATCACATAATGTAAAAATAAAACAATAATAGTAATTCGATTGAATTTTTTGTTATAGGATTAGACTCAAATAGTTCGATCGTGCCACATGGGTTCATGAATGGTACTTATTAAAGCACATCCTTTTCCCTAAATCAAGGTGGGACTAAAAATGTCCCACCGTGCATTACGGTTCATCAAAAAGGTGGGACACTTTTAATTCCAGCGTGCCCCAAAGAGTTGAAGGAACTTACAGACCTTTCGTGACACTCTGTACATGTATACCTCTTTGATACCTTCGTTATCCTGTTTTTCTTGACAATTTGGCTCTTTTCTGTAGAAAGTTTGCCAACCTCTGTACACCTCTAACCGTCATTGTCCATAGGAAACGCTGCGCTTACCTGAAACCAGAAAAAAAGAAAACAGGATTAATTTAGCAAGCTCACAAGCAAGGTGGCAGGAGTGCACGTGTGTAACGACCTAAATCAAACCGAATCGTCGTGCAAGGAGCAACGTGTATATCAAACGTTCCACCATCTCGTGTCTCCCTTGAATTACAAGGCGTAATGTTGTTGAGGAGGTTACGTGGAGGAGTGTTTAAATAATTATGTTTAAGACACGGTGGAAGAAAAGTATATATTTAGATAGTCTTAGGAGGATGTGTATAAGACGGGCTAGAATTAAGGAAAAAACAAGTCAGCGCGTACATTCGTACGCCTGGGGTGTTCGCAGGCATCCCCAAACCCTAATTGATGGTCATACCCTAAAGTGAAGGCCACTAAGAAAAAGTCTGTTATTTTAATTTTTCTTTCAAGAATGTAGAGTTTATACAAACTCATGCAAAACATGGGTGCCTTCCTTTAACACTTTTAATCCCAGCGTGCCCCAAAGAGTTAACGGGGCAAATGCGATCCGGATAATGCGAGACCTGTGATGCTGATCGGGGAACAGTTGGGTTGATTCGAACGCTTCTGAAGAGAGGATCGGTGCTGAGAGGGATTAATATTTTGCTTGTAGGAGGAAGTGTTTTCGATTGGACTGGGATCAAAAGAAGGATCGTTTTATGGCCGAGTTTCGGTGACTCGTTGATGGTAGATAGGCAAATTCTAAGCCGCCGAAGCGGTTATGGTTAAGCTTGTTTGACTGCGCTGAATTGTGTGTTAGATGCGTATGGTATTGATAATTATAGCTGGAAGTAGGAAGGGAGAAACGTGATAAGTCTATTTGTAGAATTAACTTAGGCGGTAAGTGCTTTTTGTTCTGTTTCTGATTTTTGTATCGTTTGGATGATGAGAGGGAGTACTTTGAGTTTGTGTTGTTGAAGATAGGGACAATCTGGGGGGTGCAAAGGACATTTCTTTTCAAAATAGGTTGGGGTAGTTAGTTAAGAGCCTTAAAATTTTATTCTCTATATTGGGAATTTTATTCATTTATTTATTTTTTTTTTTTTTCAATAATTGGTATGAATTAACTATCTGATATTAGTAGAACGATATAATAAAATTTAATAACAAATAAGATAAAACGTAAAAAATACAGATAGTATACTAACTTCTAAGTCATGTACTATAATAGATTAAAACTGTTTTTCCGTAAAAAAAAGCCAAAAAATGTAACTCATCCTACTTGTCCCTTCCAATCTTCAGTTTTATTTTGTAAGAGCACTGTTCTCTCCATTGTTAAATTTTTTTCTCACTTCCAACACATTAATTACCCACATATCGATGCTACTTTCTACTATTGCGCAATACAAAAACATATAACAGAAACATCGTTATCATTCTTACCAATATTCAACAAGTTTAATTACTGCAGACGAAAAAATTTAGAAAAAGATTTAGAGAAAATAAAAAAAATCTATTATTTCATCCTATAAATTCCCAAACGAAGAAGAATCACGTTCGAGGATTAAAACAAGCGTCGATTTAAATACGATACATTATTCACGTATTTACAATTACCCAATATCTGTCGAGAATCAGGGAACGAAATACGAATTTTGACACAGGGCGATAAAAGTAAGTGGGCGGGATATCAGGATCCATTATTTATAAACGAGTCAATCTTGTCGACAAAAGCAGCTTTTGCCTGAAAACAGACGCCCGGTCGGATCCCCAACGGCATCGAAAAACGCGCGAGAATCCTTCGTGATCTTCGGGACTGAATTTTTCAGATAGGGGCGAGGAAAAGGATCCGCAGGGAGAAAAGGCAAGGAGGAAGACTTTAATCTTCCCTTGTGAACGACGGGAAACCTCAATCCCTTTTCGTGCCCTTCAATCCCGTAGCTTGTCACGCCGCGCCGCGTGATTCGAGACATGTTAGAAGGGGGCAAAAGAAGCCACTCCGACAGATGTTCCGCTCCGCTCAAGAGCCACTCGAGAAGAACTGGTAGCCATTTTAATGCCGATGCCTCTTCGGTCTCTCGAACGGAAAACAAACGTAAAAATAATCGTTCAGCATAATGCGATTCTGGGACGATCAAACGGCATATAAATAAAGCTCGCCCCGATGCTGCTCCATTTCACCGTATCGACCAACCACTTAAATTCAATATTACCTGGAAATTTAATTAACCGAACGTTCCTCGTCCTTCGATCATCGATGCTCCGTCCACGCTTTGCCACTTTATTGCTAATAAACGTTTCACGATATTCGCCGTTAAAAATTGGTACCAGGCGACACCGAGAGAAAAATATCGTTTCGTTGCTGTGATCTCGAGAATTCTGGAAATTGTTCAGATACGACTGCGGTTATTATCTCCGAGATGTGGAATAAGTTGTGAAACTGTACTCGTACCGGGATCAGGGTTCACGAACGCGTTATCGTGCTCGGAATTTCGGATGATTCGAAATAGAAACGCAACTTTCTTGGACAGCGATCGTGAGCGAATCGACTTTTTGTAATTAATTCTCTGGTTTGATTTTCCGAGAGGCGACTTTTATTTGCTATTTTGGTTGATGCGAGAACTCGAATGACGAGAATGGATGTGAGCATTTTATTTACATTATACAAGATCTAATATTGAATCTTAACATTGGAAGTAGCGATGATTGAATTATGCTTGTTTGTACGGAAGAAAGAAACATGAAAGGTATGTGAAAAAATATGTAACGCACGAGAGACGAACCTTTATCCATATTAAAAAAAAAAAAATCATAGAAAATTCTAGAAAATAGGTATAATAAAAGTATAATAGATTTATAAAATTTTTATGAAACATTACGAATTAGTGATTCTGACTAATTTTGCTTGGTGTGATATTTTAGAAAATACTCGTTAAAATGCATTTATAAGAGTGAATCGTTTCTCGAGTGCAAAGAGCAGATTTAAAGTTATTTCAGTAGTGTCGATTTCATTGTAATGTTTCACTATGTATTTCATGTTTTTAAATTTATCGTACACGAGCTAACGATCTTTAACCTGTTCACTGCGTCGCACAGTACACAGTATTGAAAATTAATAAAAGAGAATTAATTTCAACCGAGTCGATTTCAGTTCTTGAAATATAACGAATTTATGATAGGAATATAACGATGCATCAAAATACAAAGAATCCTAAAAGAAATTAATTACTACATCCTAAATATTGGTAATTCATCTCCCGCCTACAATAATTAGTAATATTAATAGAACCAGAACGGAATTACCGACCTCTATCCCACACACATATTAATAATAAATATTCATTATATTTTCCACTTTCACTGAAAATCTCGGTGAGCACATCTGTTATTAACAGTATTTCCAAAATCTTTAGGTAGATAAAAGAATTCGCCGTGCTTAACTCCAACAAATAAAAACAAAACACACGTTTTCGTGTTCTTATCGCAAACAGAACTACTCAGAACAAAAAAAAAAAACAATTCATTCAGTATAAAGACAAAAAGAAAACGAAAGAAGCTGACCATCTTCAAACACAAAAAAATTACACGAGCCAAACTGCTCGAAATTTTCCCCCTAATACACAGCCATATATTTTAATTTTAAATACCGATGGCACCCTCTCGAAGGGGCCACGAACGATGGAAAGCGGCGACGTTTAAGAAAGAGAAAACAAAGAGAACTGTTGGCAGCTACGTATGAACGCCATTGCTATTGGTTGGTAGCCGAAGCAGCGGCAACCGTAGACCTGTTATTAAGGTCAATGGGCTTAAAATGTTTTAACCGTCATGGTCTTTACGGCACGGCCACTCTTGCGCCGCGCAAATATCCACCTTTCGACCGACTGCTCTTCTTCCCGCCACTTCTTTTTTTTTTCTCCCCCTTTGGCCGTGTTCCACGGGCCCCGGACTGGCTCCCCTTCGTTCACCTGCATCCTCCTCGACGAATGCGTCTCTTGTTCTTCCGCCAAACGGCGTTCATCGATCTCTGAGGCCACTCTTCGCGGTAATTGCACGTAATCACACCCATGGCCATTATGAGAGCGAGTCGGCAGATGCGCATTTTTTTCTCACCGACGAGAACGCTTCCTCTCGCTCCTTCTCGTCCCCTGTCGTCGTTTTTCGTCCTGCTCCATCGCGTCGATCTACTCTTTCTCCTCGGGAATGTTTCCGGTCGCGAAGTTATTTAATGTGTTCATTTTGGAAGATGGCCGCCGATCTGCCTCTGGCGGACTGTTTAGACAGCTTCTTGTTTCTTTTTTGTGAGAACTGTGAGACGAGGACGGGACATTTTTTTGCGCGAAAGGGTCGAGACTCTTTTCTTTTTTTTTTTTCTTTTTTTCTTTCTTTTTGTTATTTATGTAGGAGAATTTTAGTAAAGGAATAAAGTGATTGCTTTAGTGGTTGACTCGAAATCTACGAAATATTTATTTATGTATTAGGTTGTCCCGAAAGTTTCTTTCGTTCTATTAACCCTTAAAGCTTCTTTGGCTCCGCGATGGAGACATTCTGTTTTCGACACGATTACGCTCAATTTCCAAATATATCGCATCGTGGTGATTTACGAAATTAAAAATTTATGTTTCGTTTACGAGAGGAAAAAGGATATTTGTAAAATGAATAAAAACAAATAATTTCACAAGCAGTAGTCATTTTTTCCGTTTAAAATAAAACTTCTTTCGTTCAGTGGTGAAGAATCGTACGGAGTGCAAAGGGTTAATAAGTAATGGATGTATAATATTTTATGTTATACAATATATTATTAATTTATATAGGGTTCATTTTGCTCTATCACCTTCCTCCATCACTTTTTTAATAAATAATGTCGCATGTTTATATAAACACTGCTGAACGAAACCTTCCTCGTGAAAATAACGAAAGCAACTTTCGGGACAACCTAATATTTTAAATTTTGTGTTGATTATTACCGTAAGAAACAACATTTAGCTATATTGTGTTTGAAAAGTTGATTATTATAAATAATTATTGAATTGATCATTTTGGTAGAGGTATTCTTTATACATTTTTGTTAACAAGGTAGGACGAATTAATTAATTCGTAACGCGGATTATCGATGTTTCAAATCTGATAGTTTGTTTTCTGGAAAATTGTTTTCTTTTTAATGTTACAATTATTTGTAAGGCGTAAGAGTAGTGTCGTACTCGTGTACACATGTTTTTTTTTAAATTTAATTTTATATACTTATCACTACAATATTAAATTTTATTACTGTATTATTGTACTGATACCAGAGAATCAATTTATAGCAATTATTCGTTCAAAAATTTCTAAATGAAAGTGGGAAACTGTGATCAGTTAGAATTTTATTTTTATAAGCACACGAAAAATTCTGGTTATAAAGGGTTAAGTATTAAATTCAGAACTGCCGACACACTCGGAGGATCATACGATATTTAAATCCAACATCTTTCAATAAAATTCCTAAGTAATAATTACCAAAATTACCTTTCACGTAAAACATCCATTCTGTATATTAAAAAAAAAAAATGTTTCAGTAAAAGTATCGGTTCTGAATGGACCAATAAAAAGTACGATTAAAAAAGAATCTACCTCATCAAAGACTGCATGAATAGTCAATCAAAATGTCGCGCGTAAAATTTATTATCAGCTAAAACCGTTCGTCCCGTCTGCAAGAAACGCAAATGACATGGCTGCAACATAGAGGATAGCATAATGGCTCGTTTCCATTTACCCTCAATTAAGTGATTACAATGCATTTCCAAGTCTCGTCGTGGTTATCCGACATTTCTCCCTATCTTATTCGATTACACGCCGACGAATAGACCCGCGTTCTCCTCTCGCCGTTACCTTTTCGTTTCTCCCAAGCGACCATCAACCATCTTTTATTTACCAAGTTATTCGTTTCTCCCGAAGGTGGTCGTGAAATTCCCTACCGAAAGGATTAACCCTTTGCACTCGAGAGGCGACTCTGGCTCACCGCTCGGATTAATGCAACAACTCGAACGGTGACTGATAAGTGACAACAATTGCTTTATCGATAAATATCCTTCGTTTTTACGATTTAAATATTCGGATCTACGTGCGTTTCATAGTACAGCGTTGTGTTTAAAATTATTATTTTAAATTTGACGAGTTTTTAGTAGTTATAAAAACTTAGCCAAACGATAGACTTAGCAGTGGTAAGGATGAGCTTGATTTTACGTTGCTTAGAAATCAAATTCGTAATATTATAAATGAAACGTTTGAATATAGCGAAATAAATAACGATGAAAACAGTGAATAATTGGTCCAAGAAGAACCAAAAATATATTTTTGCGACACTTGTACGGAGGAACCGAAAGGCGAGTGTTTCCTAAAATATCGCACGAAACAAAATTATAAAGCTGAGATTCAATATTAGGTCTTGTATAATTTAAAAATACGCAAGATAGTTATGATACTGATACATAATAGTTATATTTTTTGCGAAAACTTAGTGTTCTTTTGGAAAGAAAAAAAGAGAATTATAATTAATTTACTTTTATTTTAAGATAAAAAAAGTTTGTACTGATTTTGAAAATTTGAACTGATGAAAATATAGAATGTAATTAAAAACATAATCTCTGAAGACAATTATGCGTGTCGCCATAGCGGCGCCAGCCGAGTGCAAAGGGTTAACCCCTAGTAATAAAAATAACCACTTGAATTAATGCAACAATTCGAACGATAACTGATAAGTGACAATAATTGCTTTATCAACAGATATCCTTTCTCTTTACATTTTAGATGTTCGAATTTACGCGCGCTTCGTAATACAGCGGTGCGTTTAAAATTATTATTTTAAATCTGGTTTCTTTATAATAGTTACAAAAAACTGAGCCAAACGATTAATTTAGCAGCGACGAGGATGAGTTTAACTTCGCGTTGCTCAAATTCATATCGTTACAAATTATGCATTCAAATATAGTGAAATAAATAGCAACAAAAACAGTGATCGAGTAATTGATTCAACAAGAACTAGAAATATATTTTTCTTACGACAATCGTCCCGAGGAACCGAAAATGCATTTTCTGCGAGTGCTTGGAAAATTAAAATGCTTAACACTAGAACTACCGGCGATTAAAGTAGAGTTATCTGTACCAAAGAAATCAAAATGATAGGTATTTCGAAAAATACCTATACCAAGGGTAACAATTCTTTATGCATATTTTTTACAAAAAATTGCGGAAAATCGTCAAAAATTCATTATTGTAAATTTCTAAAATTTCTATAAGAAATTATGAGCAAGTCATTTTGACTTGTTCGGTAGTTCTAGTGTTAAGAATTAGGTCTTGTGTAATGCAAAAAAATACGCGAAACGGTAGAATAAAATAGTAATATCAGTTGTCGGAATTCAAGTTGCTGGATTAATTCAAACGGTGCACGAGAATCGCCTCTCGAGTGCAAAGGGTTAATAAAACGACAGACTTCTATAGATCAGGTGTAATCGCAGGCGACGTCGCTGTGGACGAGAAAACGGCTCGACAAATGCCGCCATTTTGTTTCTCTGGTAGAGATCTCGTACTCTCTCTCGTTCAGACTTGAAGAATCCGCGGGAAATGAGAGAAAAACGAGACCAAAGTGGTGCAAGAATGTAGCTCGATCCGATAAAACGAACAGCGCGAAGAAAAAGAACAACCGATCGTCCATCCACCATAAAATCTGTACACCGTAATTACCTAAATGCGCTATAACGAGATACGAAATTACCATATCATATTGTATGGCCGACACCCATGATACTGAACGACGAGAACGCATCGAAGGAAATGAAACTGCGAGCGAACGATACGCGTTCACCTTAAATTTTACGTTAATCGTCGAACGCGTTCACGGTTAATGGAAAGCTATCGGAAATTTGAATTTTTAAACGAGCAGCGCGGCGCCGCGCCGCTGCCTCGAAAGGGACGCGCCTGGTTAATAGGTTCTACGTTGTTAACCTTCGTTAATTGGCTGGAAACTTTCGTCCGAGTTCGGCAGAGTTTTCGCTGAAAGCGAACCGAACGATTATCACTTTTACCGAGCGTTGAACAAATGCGGAGTTTCATTTTTAACCCTCTATAGCCTCTATAGATAAAATGTTTAATAATTACTGTAGATGGATCGTGGTGTCAGTAATACAGTAATCAAATTTAATAGTGAAGTGATAACTAAACAAAATTAATTTTTTAAAATATATCTATATAGCCCGAATTTTGTCTGCTTATTGGAGAAAAAATTACGATTCATCACAGTTTTTCACTTTGATTCGAAAATGTTTTAACTAATAATTATTGTAGATGAATCGTGGTGTCGTTACAGTAATAATCAAATTTAATAGTGCAGTGATGATTAAAGAAAATTAATTTTTTTAAATATAGATACATCAGTTTCTAACTTTTAAGACACACGGTCCCATAGAGGGTTAATCGAAGAAAGACCGAAGAAAAGTAGCACAGTAAACCCTCTATAGCCCGAATTTTGTCTGCTTATTGGAGAAAAAATTACGATTGATTACAGTTTTTCACTTTGATTCGAAAATGTTTTAACTAATAATTATTGTAGATGAATCGTGGTGTCGTTACAGTAATAATCAAATTTAATAGTGCAGTGATAACTAAACAAAATTAATTTTTTAAAATATAGATACATCAGTTTGTAACTTTTAAGTCGCACGGCGCCATAGAGGGTTAAAATTGTTTCTAGTACCCTGTAGTACCCTGAATGTATTATAAATATTAATATTAATAGTATAGATCTACATATACACACTTTTGACACACACAAGTTTCGAAGAAGTTTATTGAAGGAACTATGTTAAGAAGAGGGTTTAATTCAAGGTTCTGTGTAGCGTGAAAAATTAGCGAGCGGTAGAATTGTTTTATAATTATGGCAGAAACGTAGTTTGAGTGAAGTTAAGTAGTTATGTAATTTGAATAAAAGTTTCTTTATTCTGAATCTGTTAAGTGTTCCATGACTTATGAATGGCAGTGTATATTTTAGCAAATATATTTGTTTTGCGATAAACTAATTCTATATAAAAATGTGGAAGATTATTTCCTAGCTTTTGAGGAACGTTTTGGCATTTTAAC
This sequence comes from Ctenoplectra terminalis, assembly GCA_019453375.1. Classification (NCBI taxonomy): domain Eukaryota; kingdom Metazoa; phylum Arthropoda; class Insecta; order Hymenoptera; family Apidae; genus Ctenoplectra; species Ctenoplectra terminalis. The sequence goes on along the minus strand of SMSQ01018669.1, from coordinate 53,928 downwards.
GCATTGCGTACGGGTCACGAGATATCTCGTTCCAATGTTGAAATTAAAAACAGACTTTTCGTTACGTTACCAAAACAACGAAGCCATGCATATTCTTATGGCAAAGAATTAACGAAACAAACGTACATCAAAATTCCTATAGAGTAAAAAACAATCGGTCAGTATTGCAATTGCATCGGTAGCTCTGTGTTATCGTTGTAAATTTTGTTATTTCAAAGTCCATGTTTTAATTTACGAGGAAACGGTTTCTTAATTACTTTACAAAATAGACCCTAATTCTAAAAAAGTAACAAAACGAAAAATAAAAAAAGTGCACATGTGCATTGTACAAAGTTATTTCGAAGCGTTCAAAAATGTACGAGCCTTGGAAGCGCGTTAAACGAACAGAGTGCCGTACGCAATGTATTAATTACCATTTTAGTACCTCTAAATTAGATATATTCACATTATGGCAACCAAAACTGTAAAGTCAAGCTCAATGAAAGACGCTAACCTCGGATTATCTAAGCAAATAATTAATTACGGAATACCCTGTGGAAAGTGCACAAAAAACTACACAAAGTTTCATATATCTCATTTATCAAGCGCTGTTCCGTAAGTTGCAAATACCATCGACAATAGAATATTCACCGGTGCAACGAGCGCAAGGTAGGTTCGTCGCAAGCGGCAACAATTAATTCACCGCAGATTATTACGGCCGTGAGCAATTGGTGTCTACGTTGTAGGTACATATATAGCGTCTCCTGGCACGGTTACTGTCTCGCTGGCAGATTAATTATTATCGGCTCGGATTATTACGGTGCTCCAATGGGTGGTCTGCCCTAACCGTGGCACGAACATCGCTCACGCGTTGTTCGATGCTGTTCGACACCATTAACGAGCACGCCGTGCGCGATGCGTATCGCCGATTCGTGCACGGGCAGGTGAACCGTCCGAAAATGCTGGCCAACGATCAACGTGCACACGTGCGTGCCGTGCAAACGATCTTGCAAAAAAATTTTACGACGCCGCGGTCCAATAAGTGAAACTTCCAGCGAATAATAAGATATGCTAATGAGGACGGGGCAGAAGTTACGACGAGCACCTTGTTTTCCGAGCTGTTTTCTTTTATGCCTCGCCGGCGAAACCGTAAATTGCTCTCCGCGCAACAATAAACAATTCCATGCGTGCACGATCGCGTGACGCGAGGAGAAAGAATTTTTTAACGTCGCGTCAAATGGATGCAGCGGTTATTAGCGACGATGTTACGAGCTGAATATAAGATGCTTTGGTGAATTAGATTTTGTCGTTAAGCCTCGAGATGGTTAAGAAAGGGAACACTCTTGGTATTTGTTGATTATTTAGATCTTCATGCGAGACTTTTTTTTTTAACTCTATGCACTCGACTGGCGCCGCTGTGGCGACGCGCATAATTTTCTTCGGAGATTATGTTTTTAATTAGATTCTGTATTTTCTGAAGTGTTCGGATCGTCGTGTAATATTCTTGAGCGTATATTAACACTAGATTTACGGGGATTAATTGGATCATTTTACGGGTATATTGAACTGTGCTTTTTTTGTAATAACATTAGTTCATTTTATTTGAAATTAATAGGTTTTTATTCGCACAGATTTAGTTGGTACGTTTCTTGCATTTAAATTCTATTTTGAGCGTACATTTTCTACACAGATAATTATTGCACTTCAGCATGAAATCAGAAATCCGTCGAATTGACGGGTTCCGTAAATCTAGTGTTAAATAAACAGTATATGCTCAAGAATAGTTCTCCGATATTATTTAATACAGCACAGCTGAAAAATTACAATAGAAACTTAGTGTGCCTGTTGGATAATCAATCGAACACCGATAGAATACGCGGATACGCCAGAAAGCATTCCGTCAACGCAGAGCTTTTGAATCTAGAGTGCTTCGCAGTCAAAGGGTTAAACATCTAAACAATTGTGCGGAAAATAAAATAGAAAACAAAGAAACGATCCATGAAACATCGACTTGGGAATAAAATTATAATATCGCAGCAGCGGCGACGTTCGCCAGCAAAAACTTAACCCTTTGCACTCCGACTGGCGCCGCTATGGCGACATGCATAATTTTCTTCAGAGATTAAGTTTTGAATTAAATTCTGTATCTTCGTCGATTCAAACATTTCTTTTGTTTTGAAATAAAGTAAATTAACCAAGTGCATAAAAAATCGTAAACATTTGTAACTTTCTGTTTCTCTTTCCAAAAGAACATTTTAAGTTTTCACGATAGTCCTTTGAAACTTAAAAAAATTTACGCCGATCTTCGTCGATCGTTCCTTCTGTATCTTCGTCGATTCAAAAACTTCTTTTGTTTTAAAATAAACTAAATTAACCAAGTACATAAAAAATTGTAAACATTTGTAACTTTCTGTTTCTCTTTCCAAAAGAACATTTTAAGTTTTCACGATAGTCCTTTGAAACTTAAAAAAATTTACGTCGATCTTCGTCAATCGTTCCTTCTGTATCTTCGTCAATTCGAACACTTCTTTTGTTTTAAAATAAACTAAATTAACCAAATTGATAAGAAATCGTAAACATTTGTAATTCAGTTTTCACAGTAGTCCTGTGAAACTTAAAAAAAGTTCACGAGTGCAACGGGTTAATACGCAACAATCATATCCAATTGAACGTCCAACGATCGGATAAAACATGGTTGGTCCGCGCGTGAAATCGTACCAAACATTTCCACCCCGTCCGTGCGACGTTTTTCTTCGTTACCGTTAACGAAGGTCCAGAAAGGGGCAGCCAGTCGCAGGGACGGCGAAACAATTAAGGAAGCTCGTTAATGAACAGAATTGTCGGTCGGGCCGCGGATCGTTTCGCATGTAACCGAAAGGAAAACAGGATAAAGCGGCTGCTAAATAGGCCAATTATACGCGGGAAACAGCGAGGGTGCGAAAAGTGGGCTCCACGGGCCGGTAATGTTAGCATCCCGTGGAACACGAGCCGCAGGGACGATTTTCCAGGAGACCGAGCGTCCATGCCGAGCTTCTTGGCAAGTTTTCGACGTCGAAAACTTTGCCACGCCGTTTACCGCGCATCCAGGGTCTCGTTCGCCACCACGGGATCGCGTAACTCGATTTCAGACCCCCCTGAAACACGCGCACGCAAACACGAAACTTAGCAGGCAAACGTGGTACTATTTTAATTACTAAGTTCTCCAGCGAGACGCGCATCCCTGACCTGGGACCTTCTTAACGTGAGTTACCACACGCGTAACTTGTGATATTAAAACGCTGGTTTCACCACCGTTCCGATGAATAATGTGAATAATTAGGGGATTAACGATCACTTCGGATGGTTTTCTTTAACCGTTTGAGTGGCAAGGAGCGATTTTGCGCTTCTTCTGTTTCGCTCGAAAAGTGCGACAGCTCGGTTTCTGTCGATGCGCGATGTTACGGCTACAAAATATTTAAATAATATTTTTATATTATTATGTAATATTTTTATATTATTATATAATATTTTTATATTATTTAAACACGCTGATATCTGTACTTATGCTGAGAAAGATGTCAGAACCACANTGAGTGGCAAGGAGCGATTTTGCGCTTCTTCTGTTTCGCTCGAAAAGTGCGACAGCTCGGTTTCTGTCGATGCGCGATGTTACGGCTACAAAATATTTAAATAATATTTTTATATTATTATGTAATATTTTTATATTATTATATAATATTTTTATATTATTTAAACACGCTGATATCTGTACTTATGCTGAGAAAGCTGTCAGAACCACAACAGAATTCAAAAAATTACAACTTACCGTATAAGAGCAGAAAACAGCGCAAAAGCGCTCCTTGGCATTTTTAATTGGAGAATAAGACAAGCGCTATCGCGCCGCTTGGCATTTTTCGAAAGGGAATAAGAAGAGTGATAATTCACAGTTGCGCGTACTGAAATAATACTGTGTTGTTTGGCCGTGAAGCGTTATTTGAAACGAGAAGGTTCGGTAGGGTTGAGTTCGTTTTTGTGATCATTTACGGGAAAGTTTTATATAATATTAACACGTTCCGTGCCACGTGAAGCGTATACGCCGTTGAAACCATTTGAAATCTTCATTGTAAAACGAAGAATTTTGTAAGCCCTGTAAACTTTGTAAACTGTACCTTTTCTTGATAATTATAGTCTTTGTATTTTTGAGCAGATTGTAAAGCAATCGTTAGACGTTAGACGTAAAATTATTTAATCGGCCTGAATGAAAAGTGTCTAAAAATCAGTCTGGCACGGAACGTGTCAAAGATAAATTGTTTGATCAATTTCTTTGTTAGCGTTCAGGTTTAATTTTTTCTTTAGAAATTTGCTTCTGGTTAAATTGATAGTTTTTTGAAGAAACGAGAGTAATCGAGGCGAGTAAATTTTGAAGCAGCAGGGTTAAATAAATATTACTGTTAGGGGCGAGTTAGAAATTATTGGAAAGAAGACAATTATGAATATACCTAATTATTTTTTACACGAATATTTCTTTTTAAATTTATCTATATCTTTCCGATATTAAATAAATCATAATCTATCCCGTTTTATGTATTTCTTTTTTTTTTTTTAATTATTAGCATGTTGTAATTAATAGTCACGAGACCGAAGAAAATTGTGGTACTACAAAATTTTCAACAGTTAATCCCCTCGTATGAAACAACGTAAACGAACTACCCTCGAAATATTTTACAGCTTAATACAAAAGCGCTACCAAAATTGGCGATACCACCGGCTAAAATATTCACGAAATTTCTCGCGACAAACTCTGGCAGCCACTTTGTATCTCATTTTGATAAACCCGAGCCCATCGAACGCACGATAATGGCTCTATTTAAAATTACAAGCACTCAACGATATTCCTTCCTCCCAACCGAAAGAATGAAATCGCGCGAACAAACGCTTGGGACACCAGCAAGGGCAGCGTCGCGCTCAATGGTTTCTCCTTAAAAGAAGTCCAACAAGCATAAACCTTATCTGGTACGCTCCAATTTTCTCGTAATTGCCGCTAGAGGATCGAATTAACGTAGCGACCCAAAGAAGGCGACGCCTCATCGAGCCAGCGTCTCGTCCAGCTTCAACGCGAATATTTGAAAATTTCATCGATTCGTAATCGCTGGATCGTTGCTTCTCGGTCCCCGTCTCTTCGTCCTGGGCGAGCAATCAACGAACGCTTCTTCCACGGGTGGTACTCGATCGGGCTAGTATTATAAAACAAGCACGGTTCTCGCGTGTGAGCTTCGTTCAACAGCGGCATCTCGGCATCGTGACAAGCCTTGGGCGTTGATCGCCCGCCAGAAAACCAGTTCCCAGCTCTACTGGTTTTCTGTGTCGACTCTCTCCGTTTTACAAAGATACGCGCTCACGAGCACCTTTTAAAACGTACCTGTACAGAACTCGAGCGTCCCTCTGTCATGCAGGTATGCCGCGCGTTGCACGACGGACCGGATCGATGAGATTCCCCATCGCTTTATTGGGCTACCAGTTATGTATTATGATAATGTCGATGGAGCAACGAAAAACCAGAAACGAGACACGGACGGAAAGAGGGAGGAGGAGAATCTCGGGTTCTGTGCTCTTCCGATGCAACAACTTCGAGGATATTCAAATCGTGACGAAACACAAGCGAGAGGGGATCCAAAGAGACACGCTCGGACGTGGTCATGGCCACTGATTTACGATAAAGACGAACGGTGGCCCGTATGGTGCAAATTAGGAGTCATAAGTCATCATTTAGCTACACGATGTAGTTACAGCACGACAGGTTGAAGAGAGGTCCAAGGTGTACCTTCGCGACTCGATATCGGCGGTTCGCGAGGCGAGCAGCGAGAAAATTGCATCCTTAAATGCGCTCCGCGAGTAATTTTCGTCCATTCGATCGACTCGGAAGGATCCTGCCGGCGGTTTTCAGCGAGCAAAACGCTTCCAACGATCCAAGCGTCTGAGCTTCGAAATGGAAATGGAATGCAAATCGGATTCATTCCGTTTGGAAATTGATGAGTCTCTTGCTTCCTCGAAAGGGAACGCAAGCTTTCGTACCGTTTCCACTGGTGTATTAATAGGAACGGGCATCTCCGTTAATAGAGACACTTTGCGTCTCGCAGACCGGTTAATCGAAGATGAGATTTCTTTTTGCTCGAACGGGGGAAACAGGTTCAACTTTGTTTCAACTTATCGAGTAGATACGTATCAAAGGAGCCACACAGAAGCTCGAGCTGATCGACTCTGTTGAAGCTAATCGCGCGATTTCTGAAAAATTAACACTTAGACGACGGTTTCATGCTAAGACTATTTCTATGTCGCTATTTTAGCGGCTACTTTAATGCTTAAAACGATTTTCAATTTTAGTTGTGCTTAGTTTAACGTTAGATTTCTCGAGCGTCGATTGGATCGTTTCGACGGATATATTAAGTTCTTTTTTTTTAAATAATACTAGTCAATTTTGTTTTAAATTAACAGATTGTTATAGAGGTTTATTTAGATCATTTTTCGTGCGTAAATTTCATTTTGAGTATAACGTTTTCCACGCATATACTTGGTAATTTCAAGCGCTGGAAAAAACGTTGAAATAAATAAATTACTCAGACTCGATTTCATCAGTTAACCCTGTTATGGTCTGCATTCTTTTAAACCCAAGCGCGCTCTCATTTCACCGAAGAAAAATTTCTTAACATGAAACTGAAACAAGGAAATTCGCATATTGATAATTTTTGTATCTTTCTAAAAATTATGATTCGGTCAGAAATGATCCGAGCGGCGTAGAATTAAGAATTAGGATTAATATTAACGTAGAATTAAGAATTAGGATTAATATTAATGTAGAANTCTCGGTCCCCGTCTCTTCGTCCTGGGCGAGCAATCAACGAACGCTTCTTCCACGGGTGGTACTCGATCGGGCTAGTATTATAAAACAAGCACGGTTCTCGCGTGTGAGCTTCGTTCAACAGCGGCATCTCGGCATCGTGACAAGCCTTGGGCGTTGATCGCCCGCCAGAAAACCAGTTCCCAGCTCTACTGGTTTTCTGTGTCGACTCTCTCCGTTTTACAAAGATACGCGCTCACGAGCACCTTTTAAAACGTACCTGTACAGAACTCGAGCGTCCCTCTGTCATGCAGGTATGCCGCGCGTTGCACGACGGACCGGATCGATGAGATTCCCCATCGCTTTATTGGGCTACCAGTTATGTATTATGATAATGTCGATGGAGCAACGAAAAACCAGAAACGAGACACGGACGGAAAGAGGGAGGAGGAGAATCTCGGGTTCTGTGCTCTTCCGATGCAACAACTTCGAGGATATTCAAATCGTGACGAAACACAAGCGAGAGGGGATCCAAAGAGACACGCTCGGACGTGGTCATGGCCACTGATTTACGATAAAGACGAACGGTGGCCCGTATGGTGCAAATTAGGAGTCATAAGTCATCATTTAGCTACACGATGTAGTTACAGCACGACAGGTTGAAGAGAGGTCCAAGGTGTACCTTCGCGACTCGATATCGGCGGTTCGCGAGGCGAGCAGCGAGAAAATTGCATCCTTAAATGCGCTCCGCGAGTAATTTTCGTCCATTCGATCGACTCGGAAGGATCCTGCCGGCGGTTTTCAGCGAGCAAAACGCTTCCAACGATCCAAGCGTCTGAGCTTCGAAATGGAAATGGAATGCAAATCGGATTCATTCCGTTTGGAAATTGATGAGTCTCTTGCTTCCTCGAAAGGGAACGCAAGCTTTCGTACCGTTTCCACTGGTGTATTAATAGGAACGGGCATCTCCGTTAATAGAGACACTTTGCGTCTCGCAGACCGGTTAATCGAAGATGAGATTTCTTTTTGCTCGAACGGGGGAAACAGGTTCAACTTTGTTTCAACTTATCGAGTAGATACGTATCAAAGGAGCCACACAGAAGCTCGAGCTGATCGACTCTGTTGAAGCTAATCGCGCGATTTCTGAAAAATTAACACTTAGACGACGGTTTCATGCTAAGACTATTTCTATGTCGCTATTTTAGCGGCTACTTTAATGCTTAAAACGATTTTCAATTTTAGTTGTGCTTAGTTTAACGTTAGATTTCTCGAGCGTCGATTGGATCGTTTCGACGGATATATTAAGTTCTTTTTTTTTAAATAATACTAGTCAATTTTGTTTTAAATTAACAGATTGTTATAGAGGTTTATTTAGATCATTTTTCGTGCGTAAATTTCATTTTGAGTATAACGTTTTCCACGCATATACTTGGTAATTTCAAGCGCTGGAAAAAACGTTGAAATAAATAAATTACTCAGACTCGATTTCATCAGTTAACCCTGTTATGGTCTGCATTCTTTTAAACCCAAGCGCGCTCTCATTTCACCGAAGAAAAATTTCTTAACATGAAACTGAAACAAGGAAATTCGCATATTGATAATTTTTGTATCTTTCTAAAAATTATGATTCGGTCAGAAATGATCCGAGCGGCGTAGAATTAAGAATTAGGATTAATATTAACGTAGAATTAAGAATTAGGATTAATATTAATGTAGAATTAAGAGTTGCGATTAATATCAAACACTATTAATATTAACACTAAAACTGCCAAAGCGGTCAAAATGACCGGCTTGTAATTTCTTATAGAAATTATATAAATTTACAACGATTCAGTTTGGGCAATTTTTCGTGTTTTTCTATGAAAAATATAGGTAAAGATTTGTTCTTTTTACGTTAGATATCTTCTTATTTCTTTGGGTACAAACAGGTCTGCTTTAATCGTCGGTAGGTTTAGTGTTAATGCAAATTTAATATCAAACACTATTAATATTAACGTAGATTTAATATCAAACACGATTAATATCAACATAGATTAAACGTAGAATTTTTTTGTACTGGCTCTGGGTCTCATACAACACGGTTTCACATAACACAGCATTTTCTAGGAACAAATCTACCGTGTTATAGATGGGTTACCTGTACAAAGTTTTGCAATTACACCATCTGTGTCACTGTTTCTGTGGTATCAATGAACTCTATGAAATCGCAATTTTGTTTCTTTATAAGGGAAAAAAAAATGTATTAGGTGTGAAATATATTACTTTCAGCGATTGTATTTTTGTTAACCCTTTAACGCGTTGCTTATCGTTGAATAGTGCGACGATGTATTTTAGGGTTTAATACGGTACAGTCTGGTAAGCCAGTAAATCCAACATAAATATTGAGATACACAACAAGTTTCATAATCCGAATATATCCGTCATTCCCGCTGTGAATTGACTTTGGTCGCGAGGTATACGAGATAACCGCTCAAGGGGTTAAATACAATGCACTCCTAACTTGTGTGCGATGTATCCTACGCTTCTATTCATATCAAATTTATATCAATTTTCGAGGAAATATTTCTGGAACTGTGAACTTTCGGAATATATCGTAAAATTAAGAAAGCTGTTTTTTCTGGTAAATGGAAACGTGACCATAAATAATTATTTAATTATTATGAATACTATCGACAGTAGCAAATTGGAGTATCATTAGTAGAGCGATGTAAATCATGTTAGAGTTACTGCTACATGTTATAAAATTTATGCAATGCTAATTACGATATTCAATCGATATAAAAAAAATTATGAATTATGACTCGATTTATTCTACCCGAAGAAATAAAGTATTTTTAACGTTTCACGCGCGGGTCACGGAACATACCTTATTTCCAATTTTAGCTTTCATTAATAAACTGCGAATGACTGCATACGTAAGCTTTGCATACTATAAAAATTCATAGCGTGCAATGTCGAAACTGTATTAAAGAAAATCGAACAACAGCTGTTGTATAAATTTATCGTGATTTATCGATGCATAATAAAATGGGAAACGTGTAGTATCTTTTCGCTCACAGCTAAAGGTGTCTGTCTACTAAACGACCAATTTTTGCAGGGTTTAGGTCCACAGACTGGACTTAAGTGTAACACAGAGATTTCAATAAAATTTATATATCAGATAATATTCAAAAAAATATTTGACACGCATTCTTTTTTATTTCCAATCATCCATATTTAGAAGATCAGAACAATCTTGAGAATTAGGGATGAAAAATATATTATAAATATTTTCCACAATATTTCGGAAACTATTCGTTTCAGGAAATAATTCTTCAAACAAAAATCGCACAATTTTTAATGATAGATTTAACTGTGTAACAATATGAATAGTTTCCACAAAACTGAGGAAAATGTATCATCCTTAACTCTAAAGGCTGTTTTCACCCTTTAAATATATACGATTGCAGACGACAAAGAAAATACGTGTCAAATATTTTTTTAAACACTATCTTATATGTGAATTTCAATAAAATCGGCGCGTTACACATAAGTTATGTCACTTGTTATTATTTATAAGCCATCCCAACAGATATATTTTAATTTCGATGTTTTTAATTTTATGTTTCATTCCTACAAATTTCGTGTTAATCGGGCACGGAGGCCTTTCGAAAGTACTGCAGGGACTTGAAAAGATCGCGCTAAAAAGGAATCTAACAATACAATGGAAACACACGATATTTATGATAAAGTTCAATTTTAACTTTAACTGTAACTTAAATTTACAAGATTGAAAATTAGCAAATACAAAATACGTGTAGTATTTCAATACTCTGTGTTCAACAGAGTGTCAAAGCGGTGAATATCTATTGCTAATATGTATCAAGTTTGAAGAAATCCTAAGCCAAAGGGTTAATCGGCTTTTTACAACCAATGCTCATCGACCGGGAGTCTATTAATCGGCTTTTTACAGCCAACCTTTATCTACCGCTTGCTGCTTAATACTAACATTATGAAAATTAAAAATTTTATTCAATTTAATTACCCTACAATAAGAGAAACGATGTACCAAGCACTCTCGCGAATTTCGATTTAAAAACAGACTTGCAAGAATAAGCGTTTACAGTACTGTGCAAAAGTTTTACACCATCTACATTATTGATGTAACTATAATTAAACATATTTCAGAGAAGCATTTCTTAACACTGTTAAATTCAAATTTTTCCATATTGCCTTTCTCGTGTTGGTCATGCATAATTTTATCTGGTGAAAATATCTTTCAAAAATTCTTTAACAAGCAGAGCCTTGATTAAAATATTATGGAACGCGTATGTAAAGTATAAAGGAAACATATGAAGAAAGCCAAAAAGGAAAAAAATCAGCTTCTTAAATTGTCGATAACAGAATGGCAGAAAATGCAAAGTGAGTTTCTTAAAATTTTTTCAACAATTATCTGAAAAAAAAAAAAAAAAAA
>SMSQ01018669.1:0-42045 GCA_019453375.1 Ctenoplectra terminalis | reverse complement strand
AAAAAAAAAAGAAAGAAAGAACGTCAAAATAAAAATAATATTAATCCATCTTAAATTCGTTTCTAAGATAGCAAAATATATTTGTTTGGCAGGTGGTCTAAGACTTTTGCACAGTACTGTATATCTCCGCACGATAGCCAAAACCGAGCCAATATTAGCGATGCGTCCGAGCTCGAACGAACCGGTCGGTAAAATGATAAAAGTGTTACACTCGATTTCGCGATCACGGAATCCAACATGGTTTCCGTTGCGAGAGCGTGCCATAGACAAAGAGTTAAGAGCAATTTACAGAACTACCACTCGCTCGTGCATCTACATCACACCAAGTCAAACAAAGCTAAGATCATGCTCGTATTATTTCCTCGCGCGTATAACAATACGCCGCGTCTCGGTTCATAAAGCATCTTACGCGACAATGTGGTCCATTTGAGTATCGTTCATCCGTAATCCTCCTCGACAGCGAAAGTCAACGGCAGGAGTGTAAAGAAGCTTGCAAACACGCGTCCTGGTCTAAGCACGTACATCCCTGCTACAGAATCGAGACGATTCGACCAAAAGCATTCCACGAGCCACTTCAAAAGCTAGACAATCGTTTATTACATCCTCACGGCGAAGCCGTGGCTCGTACGTTGACTCTTCTTCACGAGCAAGCTCACACAGCATGCTTCTCTAAACAAGTTATAAATATCGAACGAGACGTGCACGCTCTCGCGCGTGTACGCTTCCTTCTGCATCTGCATGCGTGCAGACTGTCGCGTACATGACTGCGCGACTAGATGCACGAGCGTGCACTGTTGGGAGCTGAGAAGATTGCAGTCGACTGTGATTGACTCTGGATCCTTGACGTGTTCTGGCAGCAAAAATTATAGTTTGCTTTATCGGGCGGCGTTCAACTTAGCTGTATAAATAATTTTGTCATTTATTTCTTCGAATAAAAACGATAGAAAGCTGACAGAGATAAATAAATTTCTATCTTTTTTTCGGGAAACCAGATGTGTACACGTTGGCACGAACATGTTAACACTTTGCCGACCGATCGGGGAGATCTCCCCATTTTAAAGTAAGCCGGTGCCCGACCGATCGGGAAGATTTCCCATTTTGACTGTAGCAACGCGTTTCTCGTTTTCTGTCATTGTTAACTACCTCGACCTGGAGTTTTTCGTAATTGCTGACGGACTGCTACTGTGTGGACCACAACATATAATAAAATCAACTAATTTTGAAGGCTCCTTAGGCTTTCCCAAGAGCGGTGGAAACCGAACAGTTCCTGTGGCGCGTGCGGTCGGCAAAGTGTTAACACATCTTAAGCGGGTGTTTTCTTGTCAAACTCTCATCGTATAGTAGGCGATTTTTTGCAATTCGCGCGCAAAATTACTTGTGCATAAAATAGCTATAATTTTCGAACTATGGATTATTTTTTAATAAAACTTTCGGTTTCTTCTTAAAAATTAATTTCTTTATTCGCTTTATAAGAATAAAGATACTTTCTCAAAAATCGAAAATTTAAACAATTCTTCGTCATCACATTCTATTCTATCGTGGTCCATTTTTAGGAATTTACTGTAAAGAAAGTCTATTTATTGTAAAAAAAATCGCTTTGTCGGCAAAAAAAAACCCACGATAATTCGTAGAAAACGAGTGNGAAGGCTCCTTAGGCTTTCCCAAGAGCGGTGGAAACCGAACAGTTCCTGTGGCGCGTGCGGTCGGCAAAGTNCGTGAGATTAAAAGGCCTGTTCAAATCGTAACGATATAATTTATTAACTACTAACATAATACACTACTACTGTACAGTACGATATCAATACATGTTAATATTTTGTATTTCAACCCTTTGGTTTGATAACAGCTTGAATCCTTTCCGGCACGCTTCGTATACATTGCTCGATCATATGCTTTGTATCTTCATTATTTTCCCAAATATCTGTAATTTTTGTTTGCAACTCGGATAACGTGGTGCTTGGAGAATTGTAAACTAGTCTTTCGAGTAGGCTTTAGACATTTTCTATGGCGTTCGAGTCGGGAGAATTGCCTAGCCATGGAAGCAAAGGGATGTTTTTGGTTCTGGAATCGCTCATCACCCACAANAATGATAATATACACAAAACGAGTTTAGCCGTTTCCCGCTCAAGATGTAACTTCACATCAACCCTTTCGCTTCGGCTGTCCAGTCCGCCGAGGTACCGTCACTGAACGGAAGCGCGCGCTGTGAATACGTGCAGTACGTGTTGTTGTTGTATATACGTTTTCCCGAGTCTTAAATAACTATTTTGTCGAATAAAACAATCTTGCAAACTTTTATAACTTATAACTTTTACTATATTATTATAACTTCTACAACTTATAAACATTTATAACTATAGTCATATGCCACAAGTCATATTCTGCACGCCGCTTATAAGCGGCGCTTGAAGCGAAAGGGTTAACAGCCGCTGTCGCGTTCGTATGACTTTGTACAGCTATTTTCTGGAAATGGTTTCTTGTCGTTATTTCGATGTTTGTATACTAATGCGTACCGATGCTATTTTTAAAGAAACATTAAAAATACTGTGACAGTGATCTTAACTCTTTTCTTATTAATAATTATGCTAGGCACGATTGTGTAAATATTTCCGCCGCTAATCTAAATGCGATGCGAAAAATGTGCGGCCGTCAAAGTGTTAAGATAACCTTCGTGAACGGGCACATAAAAACAAAACAAGCATTTCTCGTATTGGAGGAATAGTCACATTTATTTAATTAAGATTTGATTTACTGGCATTGATTGGATCAGTTTTACGAGTATATAAAAGTGTACTTGTTTTGTAATAACAGTGGTTAATTTAATTTGATTCTTTTCAATTTTTCTTCTTTTTTCTTCTTTTCTAATTTTTTTTTCTTTTTAATTCTTTTTAATTTGATTTGATATTTTGTTCAGAGACTTATTTATACAATCCAATATTAAAGGAGTTAAAGCATCCATTTTTTACTATTGTTTATAATTTTTCATCCACCTGGGAAATGTATGGTTCCTAATTTTTAGATCCAGATGAGAAATTCTTTTTAATTTGATTTGATATTTTATTCAGAGACTTATTTATACAATCCAATATTAAAGGAGTTAAAGCATCCATTTTTTACTATTGTTTATAATTTCTCATCCACCTGGGAAATATATTGTTCCTAATTTTTAGATCAAGATGAGAAATTCTTTTTAATTTTATTTGATACTTTATTCAGAGATTTATTTATACAACCCGATATTGAAAGGGTTAATGCATCTATTTTTTACTATTGTTTATAATTGTTCAATCACCTGGGAAATGTATGGTTCCTAATTTTTAGATCAAACTGAGAAACCCTAATTGTGTACATTTTTTTTTTTTTTTTTTTTTTTTTTTTTTTTTTTTTTTTTTTTTTCCCATTTCTTTATAAGCAATGAAAATTTCGGTCATAGAGAATTGAAGAAAGAGTTTCTTAAAAATCGCGTAAAATTTTTAACTTCCTAAAAACATAGCTAAATAGCTTAATGATAATAGCAGTAACAACATACACGGCCAATGAATATATAATGCACTTAGTTGAGTGTACCGCACAATAATTATGTGGTAGACGCGACAACAATTGTCTTTTACTTATTCAGATAGCAGTGCTGTTTATCTACGGCTACAATTCACTGCTGCCTAACAGTGGCAACGGTAGTAATACCTACTATAACCATGTGAATACAAACGTTTAGGATATACAGCTGCTAATTCTTGATAATATTCGCAGCGTATCTACGTACAAACATGGGTACACGCGTAACAGTCTGGTACAAAAACGACGCTCGATCAATCTATGAATAAATTCAAAATTGAACCCAATAAAATTTCTCTAAACAATGCTTCGATCTGTGTGTTGTATAATTACAGTTTTATTAATTAAATTTTATTTTTTATTTCTTAGAATCAGCTTTTAAACCCCAGTTTACTAAACTATTGCTTACCAACATTTACATCAACTATGAAATAATCAATTCCATTAATTCTTTCGAGTCTGAATTAGTTAGATAAATTAAATTTGTTCTCTGTTGAACTGTTTCTAATAAGACCTTTGATAATGTAATTACCGTTTCTAAATGGTTTTGATGATCACGAAATAGTACTCGAGAGAAAAAAGCTGCATCAAAATTATTTTTCCAAAATAAAAAATAGAATTTATGCATAGTGATAAAGAAATGTATCGAAAACACTTTGAAGTATTAAAGTTAATTATTTGCTTTCTGAAAAATTAAGCACTAATAATATCCTCTAATAATAAAATTAATTAATTTATAAAAAGTGAATTATTTTGGCTCTAGAGTATCTTATATACGTTATGCAAAATAATTATTATCTTAGTTTTCAATTATTTCAAGTCCAATATTTATAAAATAAATTTTAGAAATTACTTTATTTCTTGAATAGCTTACACACGTTATGCTAAATAATAATTATCTCAATTTTCAATTATTTTTAAGTCCAATATTTATAAAATAAATTTCACAAATTACTTTGGCTTCTGAGTAACTCATATACGTTATGTTAAATAATTACTATCGCAGTTTTCTATTATTTTTAAGTCCAATATTTATAAAATAAATTTCACAACGACTCATAACTTAAAAACTGCAAAACTGCGTCCGTATCCTTCGACGTTCGAATGGAATCAGAATTTTCCGTCTCTCGCGTTTAGAAAAAGGGACTTCGTAAACTATCGTCATTGTATTGACGACAGAATCTCGTATCTGCAACGAAAGGTTAATCACTTTCTCGATTAACCTAAACGTCGACCTAAACGTTTGCTGACCAAATATTTAATTTAAACGAGATACCCCACGTTTCATTTATACAATCCTACCAAATCTTATCACAAATATTCATAAAATAAATTTCTACCGATCATACAACTCTTCCAAACAATTAACATCACAAGACACTTTGATAACCTACGATTAAATACCAACAATCACACCATCGTCGAAACAACAACACAGAACTCGTTTCAGCTTCGAGAAACAAAAAAAAAAAAAGCATTTCGCTTCCTTCCAACAAACACATTCAATATTTCCCATCGGAAATTAAAATCGTAACGATTCGAGCTACAACCCACCAGCTGTATCAAAGTTCAAACTTATCCGAGAATTTATCGAGGGTCCCTGGTATACCGAGAATTATCGTGCACGGTTTTATTGACAAAAAGACTCGGCTGGCAACGTCAGCAGGCCCGTATCGAAAGCGTAGAATCGAGAATAATGCGTATCGCGCGCCATGACCTAAATTCGAGGCACGGTCCGAGGGGAACGAACGAATCGGTGCCTCGATTGAAACCTTCGTTCCAATGTCATCGGCTTGTAGCTCGATTCCAGTCAACACGGTCCGTGTATACTGTCTCTCGATTTTGTCCACGCATAAATCGTCCAAGATTACTGTTATTCCGCTATCGGGCAGCGTTAAAGCCAGTTCAAACGATGCGGTTTTTTGACCGATTTGGTACTTTTGCTGGAATAAGTAACAACTGAACGCAACGTTCACAGGATTCTGTATTTTCATAGAAAATTCAGCTCTTCGCGCTTATATTAGGTCATCTCATAAATAATGTGGTTCCTTGACGCTAATTTTCAATGTAAGATATTAATATTTGCATTAACCCATTCGAGACGATGATTTTTTTCGAACACGGTCCCCAGGAGCGAAACTTATTATCTTAAGCCTCCGCTGCATGCGTATTCATATTTTTCATGTAAGAAAGGCTTCGGATAATTTTTAGATTTTCTGGTACACAGTTTCCTGTACTTTACAGATTTCATTGGTACCAGAAAAATTTTATTTCGACGACTAGTTTACTCAGAATAACTGATAATTGCACATTACTGTTATTGCACACACGGTGTGCAGGCTGTCTTATAGCCTTGGAAATCCATTGCTCACACGGTGTGCAATCGGTCTCGAATGGGTTAACCCTCTATGGCGCCATGTGACTTAAAAGTCACATATTCATGTATTTATATCAAATGTTGCTGTTGAGAATTAGGTAGATTTTCTCTTGAAAGGTACGCGAACAGGTTGTTAATTCTTTGCCCTATTCTGACGAGTCTGACTCGTGATCACAATTTCGGGACGAACGCCCGAAGGGTCAAACAGGAATATCACGAGTGAGATTCGTTGTGTAAAATTTCTAGATAAGGGCTGAAATTTAAACAATCTTGGAAAAATATTAACCTTCTATGGGACCGTGTGACTTAAAAGTTACAGACTGATGTATTTATATTTTAAAAAATTAATTTTGTTTAGTTATCACTGCACTATTAAATTTGATTATTACTGTAATGACACCACGATTCATCTACAGTAATTATTAGTTAAAACATTTTCAAATCAAAGTGAAAAACTGTAATCAATTGTAATTTTTTCTCCAATAAGCAGACAAAATTCGGGCTATAGAGGGTTAACTGTGCTACTTTATTTTGGTCTTTCTTCGATTAACCCTCTATGAGACCGTGTGACTTAAAAGTTACAAACTGATGTATCTATATTTAAAAAAATTAATTTTCTTTAGTTATCACTGCACTATTAAATTTGATTACTGTATTACTGTAGTGACACCACGATCCATCTGTACCAATTATTAGTTTAAAAATTTTCAAATTGAAGTGAAAAACTGTAATCAATCGTAATTTTTTTCTTTGATAAACAAACAATATTCGGACTATAGAGGGTTAATTTTTAGTCATGACTGTATTGACCAATGTTTTCTATGATTTTTTCTTATCTCTCTAGTTTCTGGATTACTTCTTCAAAGAGTTTGAAATGCTTTTACCTAAAAATCTTCGATGCTATTGTAGAATTTTTGTTGTCGATTAAAAAATGTTATAATAATTGGAATAAGTAGTAATTGGTTGTGGCAAACTCGGTATGAATTTCCATATTTTAATTTTTAGTTTTTTAAACGCTATATCGCACACAAGAAAGACTTGGAAAAAATTAAAAATATCTAACATACTTTTTTTTAATAAAGAATCAAATTACGTAACAGATGGGAAAAGATCGCGAAGAGTAATGATCGATATATCGATGATTAAAAATAAATGTATGTCTTAAGGGATAACCTAATATTTACTTCTTCTTCTTTTTAATTTGGAGTTTAAGGTCATATGCGTCTCTTAAGGTTGTTAGAAGATGGTGGATTTTTATGCAAATTCGTATCTTTATAAATATAATTAAAAAAATGTAAGTTAGAAGGCGAGTACTATGTTTCGGATTTTTTTAGGGTAAACCGAGGCGAATCTGATCATTTTCTTTCGACGGTGGAAAAATAGTACTAAAAATTTGTAAAGTTAACTTTTGAATTAAAATAAGTTATCAAGCAGCGGAGAATAAATTCCAACCACGACCCATGACATATTTTTTGAATTTCCGCAAACGGTACTACAGATTTTTATTCACGTAGTGTTAAAATTCAGTAAAAAAGCGTATAAATTTAGTTTCTCAATCTGTCACACATGTGCGACGCTGGCCTCTCAATGGAAATTGGGGCGTCACACATATGTGACGCTGGCAGCGAACGTGTTAACCTCCGCGTTATTCAAGACTCGACTACACTGCTAAATTATACATTTATTATGCACAAACTACCGTGTTTGCGCATCGAGTACAATTGGCGATTGAACAACGCGTTTCCAACTATACCAAAATTCTTTTTTCCTCAAAAATTTCTGAGTTTTATGATCTTAACGCTTTTTTTATTAATAATTGTTAGATACAAATCTTCCCACCTAGTCTGATGGCAATCATCAACATATTTACGAGCAGAGTGCGGCTCTACGCGCGGCAGAAAAATGAGAACCTTCTTGATGCATTTAGTCCTGGGAGTGTTGTAGTACGGTTTAGTTCATGGCTGAATTTAATCTATATTTTGAGGATTTATATACGTTGTGATTATTTTCAATCCTTCAAGAAGATGAGAATTTTGTATTTTTAATTCTTAACAATAATTATGCTAGAAACGATTCTGTAAATATTGCCCGCGCTAATTTAAAGGTGATGCGAAAAATGTGCGGCCGTCAAAGCGTTAAGATTCAATATTAAGTCTTGTATAATGTAAAGATACATAAAAAGTTGTAATAAAATAATTATATTATACGCGATTCGAGTTGCTGCATTAATCCATGTGGTGAGTGAGAGTCACCTCTCGAGGGGGTTAACCAGTTAAGTGTGTTCGACGGCTATATTCGTCATGCGTGAAACTTTGTTACAATTTGATATTTAAATTGTAATTTTGGCGAAAACTAAATTATATTGGTAAATTTTAATATTTTTAAAATGTTTAGAGGTCCAGACGAGATAAAACGAATAAATAAAAATTATAAATAATTTGAGTTGGATTGATAACTTCCTGAGAGCTAACTATACCCGTCATCGCTTGATTATCGCGACACAAAGTTGGTGCGCGCTTTGCAAAGAGATCGCCACAGTTAACTGGTTAACCCTTTCGCGGCGGAGCGCTCAGAAATGAACTGCGCTCGAAGCAGCCAGCGCGATGGTATGTAGAAGATCAAACGTCATCCATTTGTCCATGATCAGGGTAGAATTTATGGATAATTATATTCGATTATATAAAACACCTCTGGACAAGAAGCGTGTACTGCTAGCGCGTCGAGAACAATCGACTGAATGGACATTATTGGGCAGATGTTGATAACAATGAACGGCGCCAAAAGGCGCTGTCCGGTCGAAGCGAGCATCTATAGCTGAGCGCCAAAAGGCGCTGTTCGCCGCGAAAGGGTTAAAGATCTTCCTTTTCGCCTAAAACAGCGCGCTTATTTTAGAAGATTGGAAAAGAACTACAGGACACGTGTCAATAATAAATAAACTACACATTTTCCAGCATTTATAGAAAAATTCGATATAAAAATGAATAGAAGGGAGAAAGAAGTATCGAACCGGTAAAAAAAAAAAAGGAACCGCATCATCTAACCCAGTGGTCGGCAAAGTGCGGCTCCAGAGCCGCATGTGGCTCTTTGGCTCCTTAAGTGCGGCTCTGGCACAAATATCCACGGAAGGCGCAATAATATTTTCATTAAAAAAAAACTTGGTAAGAAAATAATTGCATCTTATTTTGATAAATTAAAATCAAAATAATTCCTCTATTGATAAACACCATTTTAAAACAATAATTTTAAATACGTGGGAAGCATTTCTCAGCAGGTTTCGGGAATTTAAAAACAGCAGAGCAACTTTAGCACTTCTCAAAAATCCTCTTAATGCTACGATAACCGTGTTGAAATTTTCTCCTTTTGAAATTGGCATTGGTAGCTTTGAAATACAATTGCTGGATTTAAAAAACAAGGAGATATGGCGCTCCTAAATTAGAACGTCTTTGTGTTGAATTGGAAATATTGGAGAAGAAAAAATGTGATCTTAGTTCACAACACAGGTGGTCTGCTTTGAATGACCTGGAGAAGGAAGACATGATCATTTTCAACGCTTG
The DNA here is from genome assembly GCA_019453375.1 of Ctenoplectra terminalis. Taxonomy (NCBI): domain Eukaryota; kingdom Metazoa; phylum Arthropoda; class Insecta; order Hymenoptera; family Apidae; genus Ctenoplectra; species Ctenoplectra terminalis. Next base: position 32,559 of record SMSQ01018669.1, on the reverse strand, counting down.
GAATAGTATTCCTGACTCTTACGATCAGCTGAAAAAGCTCGCGTTTGCTGTTCTTTCCCTTCTCGGTTCTACATATATATATGCGAACAATCTTTTTCAAGCATGAACATCATCAAGAGTAAACTGAGAAGTCGTCTTATTGATGAGAACTTAGAATTATGCCTATAATTAAAAACAACAACATACAAACCTGACTTACTCAAACTTTCCAAGGAGATGCAAGCACATTGTTCGCATTAATAAACATTTATTAAGTATGAAATTTAGTTTTATTTAGTGTAATAAAATTTAGTGTAATAAAAGTTTACTAAACAAGCAGATTTGGTTCCCAATTTTTTTTTTAAATTGTCGTAATGTTCATATTTGGCTCTTTGGCTAATAAGTTTGCCGACCACTGATCTAACCTAACAATTACGCCGCGGCCACGATCTGTCGTCCATTTTGAATTTCCGTTCGGATCTTTTCGCTTGGCGATCAGCAAACGATTCCGCGGCTCGCTGTAATAAATTTATCACCGGTATCGCGTGCTTCGTTCGCGAAATTACGAGCGTCGTAATTCGACGAGCGTGCCACGATAATCCGGCCGTCGACTGTAATACCTCGACGAATAGAAACCCGGAGCGATAAAGTGGATCGAGGCGTCGGAGGTTGCACGGTAAATCGTGTCAAGCAGCGGCGTTTCATCTCTTCGAAGAAACTAATAATCCTTGGGTATACAATCGATATTCCTTGTCGCGGAAGCAGCTAGAGCTCGTTCCACCAACATCATCTCGGAGGATTTCGAAACGACTTCCTCCTTCGGCTACGTGGCTATACCTTCGCGGAGATCCGTCGTTAATGATCCATCTGCATTGTAGAGAGACAGTTACTTCCAAACAACACACTGTTTCCATTCCACCGACCGTCGACAATCGGCTCACGCATCTCTGCACGGTAACAACCGTTATGTACGAGAGCTACCATTGGGTTGGACAAAGAGTCTTCGTTTTCTTCATCTTTTCTTTTTCTTTTTCTTCTTCTTTTTTTTTAGCGTAAGGTTTATATCGTGGTACAGGAGGAAATATTTCAATGAATGGAGAACGCGGGTAAGATTCGACGTTTAGATTCGGTAAGGTTCGTTGTTTCTTTAACACTAGAACTACCAAAGTGGTCAAAATGACCCGTTCATAATTTTTTATAGCAATTTTATAAATTTACTATGGTATCGCGGAGACAATTTTCTGTGATTTTCTGATTAAAAAGTAGACAAAGCTTTGTTTGCTTCGCATTGCGTATTTTTTTTATATACCGTTCATTACGATTTTTTCGGTAGAAGCAAATATGCTTTAATCGTCGGTTGTTCTAGTGTTAACACTAGGTTTACGGACATCGATCGGCTCATTTCGATGAGTACATTGGAATACAAATTTTTTTGTAAAATCATTAATTCAGTTTACTTCAGATTAACCCTCTATGGGACCGTGTGACTTAACTCTATGGGGCACGCTGGGATTAAAAGTGTCCCATCTTTTTGATGCACCGTATTGGGACATTTTTAGTCCCACCTCGACTTAGGGAAAAGGATATACTTTAATAAGTACCATTCATGAACCTATATGACACGGTGGGACTATTTGAGTTTCACAATTTAAGAAACAAATTCAACTAAATTATTATTATTTTTTTATATTTTTACATTACGTGATTCCTTTATCAGTAAAAATATACCAATTTTGTTTTATTTAAGACGCAATCAAATTTTTATGCAACATGGGTCTATTTTATTATCTGAAATCCTGTGCCGCAGAGTTAAAAGTTACAAACTGATGTATCTATATTTTAAGGTGTAAATAAAAACAGAGTTAATAGAAAGAAGTTAAAAAATCTAGAGGTCTATAAGATCCAACTAGATGAATTCTCTGTCAGAACAAAAAAAAAGAAAAAAACAAGATGTTCTTCAAGCAGAGAATAATGAAATTACTTAAGAGGGGAGTAAAAAGTTGTTGAGAAAAAATTTTTTAATTTATCGATATAAACGCCACGTTGAAAAAAAAAGAAAAAAAAAAAAGAACAAGACATTCTGGTCAACCGTATACCTCTGCCAGCCACTCTCGATCCGCCGCAACACCGAACAATACGACCAAACAAATTACGATCGAACCGCAAGTCGACTTTTCAGGGTGGGCCGTTTCCAACTGGTGAATCAACGATTTTAACGGTGGATTTCTTTCGGCCGCGTTACACAGACATGGTAAAAAAACGCCATTACGACCGATCGCTGTACAGGTTGCGTCGCAAGTCGACAACAATGTTAATAGGAGACTAATCTAGCCGGCAAAGAGGCCCGTAAATTTCTTTTCGAGTGCGCTGACCGACAGCAGGCCGATAAACGCGGGAATGCGGAAGTACCAGTACTGCGCTTCGTCGAATGCCAGAGTGAAATCGGCATGAAAACCGCAAGTATTTTATTTAACGCCGAGAAAGAAGCCAGCCTTTCGTTATGCCTTCGCTTGTGGTCGTCCGGCTGATACGAGCTCGATCGTACTCGTACGGTCACTTTCAATTATCGTTCCGATAGCCTGATGTGTAACCGCAAGATTTTGCGCGAACCGCTTTGCTTTGTTTTGCACTCGTTCACCGTTTCGTTGTTGATCCACCGGTCTCGTTAGCTTTCTACGAACGCTCTCTTATCTCGAACCGCGATGAACAGTTTGTATTTGAGCTTGCACAGTAGTGGTCAATAAGATTGCAGCGCTCATGAGGGACACAGTTTGTCGAATATGTAGATAAATTGGAAACTTTGTAGTTACAGTGATGGACAATAAAATTGCACCACTTCTGAAGAATATAGTTTGTCGAATATTTAGATAAATTGCAAGCTTTGTAGTTACAGTGGTGGTCAATAAAATTACATCACTTCTGAAGAACACAGTTTGTCGAAAATTTAGATAAATTGCAAGCTTTGTAATTATAGTGGTGGCCAATGAAATTGTACCGCTTTTGAAGAATAGTTTGTTGAATATTTAGATAAATTGCAAGCTTTGTAATTATAGCGGTGGTCAATGAAATTGTACCGCTTTTGAAGAATAGTTTGTTGAATATTTAGATAAATTGCAAGCCTTGTAGTTAGAATGGTGGTCAATAAAATTGCACCACTTTTGAAGAACACAGTTCGTCGAATATATAGATAAATTGGAAATTTTGTAGTTACAGTGGTGGTGAATGAAATTGNCGAATGCCAGAGTGAAATCGGCATGAAAACCGCAAGTATTTTATTTAACGCCGAGAAAGAAGCCAGCCTTTCGTTATGCCTTCGCTTGTGGTCGTCCGGCTGATACGAGCTCGATCGTACTCGTACGGTCACTTTCAATTATCGTTCCGATAGCCTGATGTGTAACCGCAAGATTTTGCGCGAACCGCTTTGCTTTGTTTTGCACTCGTTCACCGTTTCGTTGTTGATCCACCGGTCTCGTTAGCTTTCTACGAACGCTCTCTTATCTCGAACCGCGATGAACAGTTTGTATTTGAGCTTGCACAGTAGTGGTCAATAAGATTGCAGCGCTCATGAGGGACACAGTTTGTCGAATATGTAGATAAATTGGAAACTTTGTAGTTACAGTGATGGACAATAAAATTGCACCACTTCTGAAGAATATAGTTTGTCGAGTATTTAGATAAATTGGAAACTTTGTAGTTACAGTGATGGACAATAAAATTGCACCACTTCTGAAGAATATAGTTTGCTGAATATTTAGATAAATTGCAAGCTTTGTAGTTACAGTGGTGGTCAATAAAATTACATCACTTCTGAAGAACACAGTTTGTCGAAAATTTAGATAAATTGCAAGCTTTGTAGTTACAGTGATGGACAATAAAATTGCACCACTTCTGAAGAATATAGTTTGTTGAATATTTAGATAAATTGCAAGCTTTGTAATTATAGCGGTGGCCAATGAAATTGTACCGCTTTTGAAGAATAGTTTGTTGAATATTTAGATAAATTGCAAGCTTTGTAGTTACAGTGGTGGTGAATGAAATTGCACCACTTCTGAAGAACACAGTTTGTCGAATATTTAGATAAATTGCAAGCTTTGTAGTTACAGTGGTGGTGAATGAAATTGCACCACTTCTGAAGAACACAGTTTGTCGAATATTTAGATAAATTGCAAGCTTTGTAGTTACAGTGGTGGTGAATGAAATTGCACCACTTCTGAAGAACACAGTTTGTCGAATATTTAGATAAATTGCAAGCTTTGTAGTTACAGTGGTGGTGAATGAAATTGCACCACTTCTGAAGAACACAGTTTGTCGAATATTTAGATAAATTGCAAGCTTTGTAGTTACAGTGGTGGTGAATGAAATTGCACCACTTCTGAAGAACACAGTTTGTCGAATATTTAGATAAATTGCAAGCTTTGTAGTTACAGTGGTGGTGAATGAAATTGCACCACTTCTGAAGAACACAGTTTGTCGAATATTTAGATAAATTGCAAGCTTTGTAGTTACAGTGGTGGTGAATGAAATTGCACCACTTCTGAAGAACACAGTTTGTCGAATATTTAGATAAATTGCAAGCTTTGTAGTTACAGTGGTGGTGAATGAAATTGCACCACTTCTGAAGAACACAGTTTGTCGAATATTTAGATAAATTGCAAGCTTTGTAGTTACAGTGGTGGTGAATGAAATTGCACCACTTCTGAAGAACACAGTTTGTCGAATATTTAGATAAATTGCAAGCTTTGTAGTTACAGTGGTGGTGAATGAAATTGCACCACTTCTGAAGAACACAGTTTGTCGAATATTTAGATAAATTGCAAGCTTTGTAGTTACAGTGGTGGTGAATGAAATTGCACCACTTCTGAAGAACACAGTTTGTCGAATATTTAGATAAATTGCAAGCTTTGTAGTTACAGTGGTGGTGAATGAAATTGCACCACTTCTGAAGAACACAGTTTGTCGAATATTTAGATAAATTGCAAGCTTTGTAGTTACAGTGGTGGTGAATGAAATTGCACCACTTCTGAAGAACACAGTTTGTCGAATATTTAGATAAATTGCAAGCTTTGTAGTTACAGTGGTGGTGAATGAAATTGCACCACTTCTGAAGAACACAGTTTGTCGAATATTTAGATAAATTGCAAACTGTCAGAGATATAAGAGACTGATATCTCTTCTGTTGAATGACATTAGTATATCTGTTTCTCGTTTCCATGCGTTTGAAAAGTGTTTATTTAATGAAGTTAGTTCAGTTCTCTCTGTCATCGTGTTCTAATTAATTTCTCCTATTATAATACGATTTATTTATTATACGAGAAGTGTTCCTTTCGATCTTCTACCTCAATAAGCTACGTTTTTCGATATTTTTCAAGATCGATCTCACCCGTAATGGATGGACACTTTAATCCTTTCACTACGGTGCTCTCAGAATTGAAAGAGCTCTTGGTATACTAATCGATACAGTTTTTGTTGATATAACAAAGATATACATAGCAAAATTGAGGTATACTGTCCAATGCATGATGGCAGATCATATGTAAACGAAGATATAAATAATTCCACGGTACAGAAAACATCTATGCACGCTTTTATCACAAGGTTACTTGATTTTTAAAGGCGTATATATACGCTCTTCGTAGCGAAAGGGTTAAACCGAACATGCGGGTGAAACCGCCCATTTGCAATGTTTGTATGTCTTGTTTAAAAAAAGGACTAAATATCTTAATATATCGCGAAGCACGATTTATATATATTCTAAATTATGTGCTGCTTTAATTTGCTCGAAACAAAAAATAAATGTAAAAAACCAGCAATGCAATGGCTTCTTTCTAAAAAGCGCTCAAACTACCCCGTGTTTACCCTACCTCATCAATTTTCTGGATTAAAAAATACGGGATTTTTGAGGTATCTATTAAAATTAATAAAGTCATTACTTGTATTTAAATTGTATTAAAAATGGAAAACCAACACATCGGCTCAAGGTATTTTATGGAAAACTCACGAAATCGATAACTAATGAACAGTAATGTATGCTCCAATAAACGATTCAAAAAACGACTAAAATTGTGCAATATTTTACAGAACATCCTAATATTAAAAAGACACGAATATTGGTAAATCGTTTTTCGATGGTCTTGGAATTATTTATGAAGTTCCTACCACGCATCGTTATGCTATCACTTTAATTACAAATATTCTTCTTTCTTTTTTAATATACGTACATACAATTATTTCAACAGAAAAATTGAAAACAGTGAAACAAACATCACTACACATCGTTTCAATAAAAAGAGTTCTGTTTGCATTGCACTGCATTTTTCCTGTTTTTTGAAACCAGATAAATTGGTCCGCATCGAGTGTATACCCGTTTTTAGAGGCACAATAAATCTCCGGTATCGTGAAGCACTTTCAATATCTAGAACCAGTTTTTAAATTTCCATATCGAGTGCAGTTTCAAATAAGAATAAATCGGGACGAGCAATTTCAGCGTAGGAATTTCGAAACGTAAATATCGTCTGTTTGATTTTTTCTTGTTTGAATAAAAAGTTGAATGACTTCCTCGTGGCTCTAAAAAAAATATATATATATAAAAATAAATTTGAATATTCTACTTGTTTTGTTTGACATTTATGTCCGAGCATCTAAATGTCAGACTACTGAAATATCTTTAAATTTAATTAACAGAATTTGCTAATCGATACTTGAACGAATCACGAATATATTTAAATCTGATTAACCGTATTTAACACAGAAACCATAAACCTTGTTATTCGATATAAATTAACTATGAGATTAACGCTACAATTACCGATTTGTAATTTCTCCTATTAATTTTATAAATTCACAACGGCGTATTTCTTTTTTTTAGGATTTTCTGTGATTTTCTGAAAAGATATGCATAAAGGTTTACTTTCTTTGCATTATACATTTCTTAAAATACCGATTCTTTAAAGTTTTTGTTTAGTCTAGATTAATATGTTTTAATTATCGGTACTTTTATTATTAATACCAAAACGATCATACTACCGATTTAAAATTTCTTACGAAAATAATATAAATTTAGAAGATCGCGTTTTCAAAGTGGAATACGAATAAATATCTTGTTTCTTTGCAAAATTTGTTATTTTCAGCTTTTGAGAAAACAGATGCACGTTAAATTCTGCATAACTTAAAACAGTTATTACCTAATTTTAACACGTATAGCTATTTAAAAAATTATAAGCTAAATCAAAATTAGTTAATCAAATTCATTTCAACCTTCTTGACTTAATTAGTAGACCGTGGATTTTTACGCAAATTAATACGTTCGAAAACGCAATAAAAAAAGATTACAATTTCTACAAAAAATTATTTCACCTACCAAATATTACGAAATGCATTATAATTCGAATATTTCCTATATTTCTTCGTATCATATACACTCTGTATAATTCTACGCCTCTAAACTTCTTCTAACCGCATAAAAATCCGTATAATCGTGAAGTTATTACAAAATGCATTATAATTCGAATATTTCCTGTATTTCTTCGTATCACATACCTTCTGTACAATTCTACGCCGCTAAATTTCTTCATAATGCATAAAAATCCGTATAATCGTGAAATTATTACAAAATACATCATAATTCGAATATTTCCTATATTTCTTCGTATTACATGCACTCCGTGCCATTCTACGCCTCTAAATGCATAAAAATCCGTATAATCATTAAGTTACTACAAAATGCATCATAATTCGAATATTCTCTATATCTTTTCGTATCACATGCCTTCTGTACAATTTTGCGCCTCTAAATTTCTTCTGGATACATAAAAATCGGTATAATCATGAAGTTACTACAAAATGCATTATAATTCGAATATTTCCTATATTTCTTCATATCAGATGCCTTCTGTACAATTCTACGCCTCTAAACTTCTTCTAAACGCAAAAAAAATCCGTATAATCGTGAAGTTATTACAAAATGCATCATAATTCAAATATTTCCTATATTTCTTCGTATCACATGTCTTCTCTACAATTCTACGCCTCTAAACTTCTTCTGAATGCATAAAAATCCGTATGATCATAAAGTTAGCGCCACAAACGGCAAAGTTCATCGTCAAATGTTTCCAATTTACTTGGATACGGGATAATTTCTATCACGGAAACGTCTTTGTGACCCAAAGTTCACGTGGCTGCAATCGGGCAAATTGGGCGCTGGCTGATGGAACTTACGAAGACCACGGAAGATGCAAACAAAAGCGTGGCCTCTCACGTATAACGAGCAGTGTGTACGAATGAAACGGCAGAAAAGTGGCCTGAAAATGGGCCAACGGATTCGCCGGTAGTAAACCCAGATTGCAAACGTGCATTTATTATACGACGCCCAGGAGAGGCTGAGGGGCGAGGAAAAGGTGACTGCACAATGGAGAACCGGGGACGCCTCGTTCCTGGTGCTTTTTAGTATCGAGGTGACAATGTCACGTTGCAGATTTACATCCAACTACGGCCCTCGCGAATTTCTGGCCTCTTTTGAGCGCAGATTTCCCTTATCTCGCAGCGGACCGCGGTAATGAGCGATCGATGGAGGATATCGCGTTTCAACTTTTGCCATTTAATATCTTTCTGATTACGAGATACCAATTTAACGAGCTTTTAATGATCGAGTATCGTTGTCTTGGTATCGTGATTTTCGTTAACGAATAACCAACTTGTTCGATATTTCTGTGTATTTAGAATAATTTCCAACGATATTCAATTTATTGTTCTGTAGGTGTACGGTTCGCGTTAACCCATTCGCTGCCAAGGACGAGTATACTCGTCTTTGGCAGGGTGTCATGCATTGCCAAGACGAGTATACTCGTCCTACTTTAAATATGTTATAACATGCAGGCTTTTGAATTAGCAAATTTTTTGTGGCCACAAACATAAATATAGAAATGTAAAAAACTTGAAAAAATAGTACGAAGAAAAAAATCTAGCTTTTGCCAATTTACAGAAAGTTGTGTCTCGTTTTATTGCATTTTCATTATTTTATCCATCTGCGTGATTTCTAATTTGTTTTTCTACTAAAACGTACGCAAATACGAAAAAAGGATGTCGAGTCCTGTTGCCTTCCCATTGCCAACGACGAGTATACTCGTCTTTGATTTTATGCTTGCAAATGATTATGTATGATAATATATGTGCTCTTACCAAGAAATAACAGAGCTTCGGTAAACAATAACACTCAAAATATAAATGGCAATGGGAATGACTTCGTATAATTTAGGGTTTGCAGCGAATGGATTAAATTGAGAAAAGAAAAATTACTAATGAATTCAATCAGTGTTACAAATGTGATACGAATCTATACTAGTTGATAAATATGATAAATATAACAAACTTCATGTTTCGATAAAAAGAAACAAAAAAATAACATAAATTTAAAGAAACGTGTCTGCAAAAGAGTTCGTTATCCTGATTACGAAAGAGCGATTAATTAATTGTACGATCGGTGTTTAAAAATATTCCACGATAGAGATCGACGTTCGATTTCTCGGTCGATCGACCGAAAAGGGAAAGAGGTGAGAGAGTACGAGGCAAGGAACACGAACTCGAGGCAGCTTATAAATAGATACGTAATAGTTATTAAGTCGGATAAGGCAGCGAGTTCGTGTTTATCCCGAGGCTTACGGCGACGAGGTCTGTTTGCGGCGCAAATTAGTGTTTGCCTTCGCGCGCACCTTTGCTTTGTCGCATAATTGTGTTTACTATCGGATCGGCGCTAATTTCCTGACGTTACCGGACACGCTTCGCCATCGCTGCGGTATTCCTTGCGGTCGATCGAGGTTGCCAAGAATCCTGAATTCACAGGAAGCATCTACGCGAGTCCGCGATGCGCCCACTTACGTTGCGCCCAAGTCTTAATTAAACGAAAACCTATGGAGCCGCATGCACATGTCGGCCGGTCTGCTTCATTAAATTGTACGCGGACACATCGTATAATCTGTTATTAACCCTTTGAATCGCGTGTGTGCATGGTGTCCGCGGTAACTCTGGACAACCCTTTATTTCTTAACTTATTGCAAATAGAAGAAATTGTTTTATACGAAAATTACATGGCGTAAGAAGGCGTATCTTTTGATGGAAGCGATTTTTTTTTTTAGTTCATTATTTAGTAAGATGTAAGAGCCGAGTTCATTTTTTAAATGGCACTATGGGGTGTCCACGGTAACTGGATAAATTTTTATTTCCTAACTTATTGCAAATAGAAGAAATTATTTTACACGAAAATTACGTGATGTAAGAAGGTGTATCTTTTGATGGAAGCGATTTTTTTTTTAGTTCATTATTTAGTAAGATATGAAGGTCAAGTTCGTTTTTTACATATCACTACACGGTGTCCATAGTAACTGGAGAACATTTTATTTTCTAATATGTTGCAGATAGAAGAAATTTTACATGAATGAAAGATCGCATGGTACTAGGGGGCACACCTTTTGATGAGAGCGAATTTTTGTTTTATTTTATTATTTAATAAGATATGAAGGTGAAGTTCGTTTTCTAAATAACACTATGCTGTTTCGTATATATAATATTCCAATAAAAATAAGAAAACTCATTAAGCACTAAAATCCTAACCCTAAGAGTTCCAAAATAACGAGGAAGAAGAATACAGAAACGGTAAAAATGGCCGCTTCCAAGGTTCAAGCGTTAACCCGACAGCGCACAGAAAAAAGATGCAAATAAAAATCGTACATCTTCGGCGTACAAATATCTACATTTCCAATTACTCTACATAAAAAAAAAACAGTAGAATAAAGAAAACAAGAAAAAGAATTCCCCCCAAAATAATAGCTTCAAACACTTTCACAACAAATCTCCAATTTAATCTTACAATTTAAAATAAAAAAAAAGTTGCACGACAAACGGTACCTAACAACCAGTTAAATAATTCGGCTATTAAAGAGAAAAAAAAAAAAAACTGCCAATCGCGAATCGTAGTCGGTAGGTGTGAGCGGTGCACCGATGGAAGACCGCGAAGTGCCGCGGTGCGACCGCAATGCATTCGTGGCTTCGCCGGTACACCGGCAATCACAATGTCACAAATGCTAGTCGGCCGCCATGCCGTTAGGTTCACCGGAGGGCAATAACCCAGCCAGCTAAACTTATTTAGAATAGCGTATCGCCCACCAACAACCGGCCGATCGACTCGATCCAGCCGTGCACAATGCAAAACGTCGTTGCGGCAACGCGGATCGGTTCCATTTTTTCCTTTCCCTCGTTGGGCCGTTCCGAAGACCTTTCCACGTCTCTCGATGCATTCGTCGATCCTCAGCTACGATTCGTCGCACGATGACCAATTACTTTCTCTCGATCGATCGAACCAACGATCCATTACGCGAGCGATCGAAGCCGCGACTGCCGGTTACAGAAACGTCCGCGTAATACATATTCGATTCGCCGAGTTGAATGAGATCCGACTCTGTCCTTTCGTGAACGACGATCCAGAGAAATAGGTTAAAAGAGAAGGTCGATATCGCGACGCGACAATCTGGAGGGCCTGCGAACACCGAACCGTTCGAACTCGCGGTAATTTCCATAAAAACGTGAAACAATCGTCGCCATGAAAAAATGTATTCCCGTAAACCGAGCATAGACCAAGTCGTAAACGTGAAATGGTTCTTCTCGCCGTACCTTACCATTCAACACCTTAACGAAAAGCTACGATTCCGAAGAGTCCATTTTCTTTCACGTGGACATTTTGGTAGATCGGTTAACTATCAGCGCACGAGACAACTATTCGCGAACCTACAATCGCGACAGAATATATCGAGTGTCAATAATACCGGGAATAATTTCGCGTAAATCACTCTAGCTTCCGGCTAGAAGCATTGGAGGGTCGTTGATCGGTCACTTCCTGTACGGACTGCATTCCGATCCGACTCCTTTCGCCGGCTCTATGCGCTCCGAGTTATTAACTGCATCGGGGGAGGGGCAGCAGATCGGAGAGATGGAGATTGCCGAGTTTCTCGGCTGCTAAACGAGATCTAGATTTTCCTGCGCTTGGCACAACTGTCACGTAGGAATGCCATTTCGCAGGCCTGCTGCCTTTAGATCCCTTGATATTCTATCCCCGCGGATCGCTGCTGGCTACGCTCAGAAACCGCGCTCGTACGCCTTCCACCCTTTCGGTGGAAATCACGGGGAAAGAAAAAAGAAGTCGACTCTGTCACAGCCTCGGGGCTCTGTTGTAAATCCTAATCGGAGCATGCAAACCGATCTTCGACTCGAGCGTTTATCTCTTCCTGACGGCGGGGCAAAGCGAATAGGTTCAAGCAGCCGTGACAATTTAGCGCGACTCTTGTGCCGTGGATTTATGCCACGAATGGAGCTCAAAGGGAGACGTCTAATTCGAGCGTAACCGAACCGCCAGGTTATATCACGGATATAATTTATTCGCGAGGAAAAAGAGTCGAGAGTGTGTGCACGAAAGAGAGAGAGAGAGAGAGAGGGAGAGGGGGAGAGAGAGAGAGGCTCGTAAAAGATATCCGGCACGTTCCGAAGCAACGACCGACATAAAATATTTCACGTCAGAGAAGAAGTGAGGAAAGACCGAGGAAGAGACAGCAGGACGCTTAGGTATGGGAAAGGAATAGCGGAAGGTTAGGAAGGAGAGCTGGCAACGAGCAGTATACAGGACAATATTATCGCGCGATACGATCTCAGATGCCTAGCTAGGCCTCTTAGGCATGTCACATTGCAAACAGTGGACAATGAGGCTATTGTTGCTGTATAATGGCCGTTCGCGACCTTACGTGGCCTCTTCCTCTTCTTCTTTCGCCTCCATCCTCCTCGATCTCGCGACTCCTCAGGCTCGAGCACGGTCCTCAGCAACGCCCTGCTTTCTTCGCGCGAAATAAATATCCGACCGCTGACCAATAGATGGGAAGAAAGTAACCGGCGCGAAACGAACCGAGATCGATGGACGAATGGGCGTTGTTTCGAACGACTTTACGCCGTGGATGATTTGTATCTTCCGCTCGGGGCACCGTGAGACGATGATTTTTCTTTTTTTTTTTTTTCGTTTTTTTTTTTTCGTTTTTTTTTTTTGTTGTTGTTTTGAGCGAAAGGTATGAAGCACGAGGTTAACGAACTTATGATAAGATATTAGGTAATTGGAGATGCGCAGCTATTTTTTTATATTTTTAAAACTTTTGTTACTAAAGATGACCGTTGTAAAAAATAATAATTTTTGTAATTTAATTTTTATTTTAATAAATCTTAATAAACTATTTTTATATATGTATATTCGTTAATAATTTGTTTTGCATATGTTAATTAGAAAGAAGCTGAATAACGAAATTAATAATAATCCGATAAAGTAGCAGACAGACTCAATTGTTTTTTACAACAACAAACTTAACCCTAACAGAAGATTTAAACTGGATTTAAATTTTAATTATGAAGTTATAGCTAAGCTCTATATTTCCAAGATAATGAATAGAAAAAGTTAACTCTGAATTCCACTACAGAACGGTAATTTGCGTTAATGTCTGAATCAACCAAATCTAAATTTGACTAACAACAAAGTAAAATAAAAGACTAGCCCAAAACTTAACCAACTGTGTTTTAATATAAAGTGCAACGCTCATTATAAATATAGAATAGACCGAATCGGATAATTTTCTGTTGATAGTAAAAAAATAACAGTAAGAATTTATAAATTCATAATTAATAACCATTTAATCTAAACTTTAATATGAAAAACTTTTTTAAACTTAAAAACAATTCTTCTGACCGATTCTCCCTCCGATCCAATTCGCCACAGCGTACCCCACTTAAATTTCTCCTAACCCAATCATCCCATTCTCAATTACACCAAACAAATTAACCCTTTCCACTCCTGAACTCTTTAAAGTTTCACAGAACTAATGCAAAAGTATTGAAGTATTGTTTGAAAAAAAAAGAAAAATTCTAAATTGTCACGATTTCTTATTTACTTGATCAATTTGCTTCGTTTTAAAATAAAAAGGAAAGTTCGAATCGACGAAAATAAAAATTACTCACCAAAATTTCTTACTTCATTTCTGAAGAAAATGACATCGTCGCCATAGCGGTGCTAGCAGAGTGCAAAGAATTAAATTTCTCTCCTACCTTAGCCTTATTCCTACCTAAATTATTATTTTTCTCTATAACGCACACTTACTCTTTGAAAAGCCACCGTTATCGTTATTCCATAACACTAACAGACGATAAAACGATCTCATTTGTCAAAACGTACTTAACGAGAAGAAAAAGCGATCAATTTTCTAAACAGCAATTCCCCAGGCACATTCCAAACGATGCGACGCGAAATTCCATGCGCAAACATTTTCATTAAAGAATCACGGCGAAAGTCGCCGCTTTATTACCGTCGCGAACGATCTCAGCGGTTAGTCCAATCCTTATCGCTCCGACGGTCTCTCAGCCTCGTTACAAAGGAAATTATTTTATTCGTAGAACGACGCCGCAAGTACTATCGTAATAATGGACAGTGAACGATCAAAGTGCACGGTCGCTATGCACGCGGCATGGTACAAAGCAACGTTGCGAGAACCCCTTGGAATTCCTCTCTGATGTCTGTCAGTCACTCTTAATTTACGGCGATAGCGGAACGCTGCAGTTAGACGGCCCAGGTAACCCTATCGAGGTGCAACGATGTCACGACTGCTTTCAGATGAAAAGCTAAGTACTCGGGAACACCGTGAACAGCATCGGTAATCGCGGAACGTTCGCCATTTCACGATGCAACAAGATGCTATACGGAGTAACAATCGACGTTAATTAACTGTCAGGTTGGAAAATCTGTCGATGAGAATGTTTCCTACTACTTCTCGTAATTAACAGCGTTGACACTTTAGCTGGGGCTGAGAGGATATTATTTCATGTTTCACGTTTCATCGTGGATCCATGCGAGATCCAATTGTGAGAAATGGTACACTGTTCGAAATTTATAGATGCTTGACTTTGCTCGATTTCTTAATTCTTTGCACTCGTGTACTTTTTTAAGTTTCAAAGGACTGGTGTGAAAATTGAGTGCTCTTTCGGAAAGAGAAACTGATAATTATAAATGATTGGGATTTTTTATTTATTTGGTTAACTCAGTTTATTTAGTTATTATGAGTTTTTATCATAGAAATTTTATCAATTTACAGTGGCGCATTTCTAGGGATTTTCTATAACTTTTTGCAAAAAATATGCACAAAGAATTGTTACCCTCATTATAAGAATTTTTTCAAATACTCATCGTCTTGAATTCGTTCCTACAAATAAACCTATTTTAATCGTCGGTAGTTCTAGTGTTAAATAGCGGAGTTGTAAACTTTAAAAAATACTTATGAACTCTAAAAAGCTAATAAATTAAATAAACTTTTGAAATTTATGCGCTGTCCTCGGGTTAGCGTCTCGCTAAAAATCACCCATTGAGAATGTAAGCTAACGTACCTAAATTTTAATTTTGTACGATATTTAATTGAACCGAAAATTCTCAAATTTGTAATAATGTGATTGTAACAAACATTTTATCTCTATTGGTTTGCAATATTCTCGTAAACAATGCTATTTTGAGAAAATATACAGTGCTGGCAATCTGTCGATTTATTACAAACCAATTTCAATATAGAATTCAAGTTATTGGATTTGCAATAAAATATAAATATCGATGTTTACAGTTCTTCTGCAATATCCATCAATCTTAGTAATTAATTGCATAGAACTCGTATTTGCAATATGTAATTAAGGAAGTTTATACAATTAATTTAATTATAACCAATTGGAACTATGGAATTGTTAAAAATATAAAAGTAATTTAAAATGAAATTAAATTTGTTTCGAAATGTTTAATTGCACACTTTCACTGTTTCAAGTGAAACCGTATATTTTTATATATTTTTTCCATGTTCCACCAGGAATTCAATGAATTAAAAATTATTGTAACATACTCGTATTTATCAGTAACGTTGTTTTTATTCAAATTTTACATTTTATTCTCACAATACCAAATTTTTGTTATCGCGGATAAAAAATTTGATATACCCGAACCCTATCGGTCAATAGCCAATTAATGTTCAAGTATTTTTTGTAGCCATTGTATATCAAGTATAAATTTACTATTATTTTCAATGTAAAATAAACTTACACGCCATTTAAAAAAAAAAAGAAAAAAAACAAGCAGATAAATTACATAAGTCTGAAGCAAAAAAAAAATTAAACCGAACAAATTAAACTTTATTTGTTGAATTAAAAATTAAACTGAACAAAAAAAAAAAATAAGTCTCTAAAAAGTTAACAGTTCCACGATAACAAATTTTTTCATCACACAGAAATCTGATTCTCAATCCACTGAATACACAAACTCGAGTTTCCCACCAGATTTCCCTCCCGCGTGTACATCTTCAATCCAAAAAATAAACGACTGTGTACACATAATCTAAACATACGACGTAATAAAGTACACAGAATGATTTGTGCACAGTACACATCGTGACTGTAAACCTGAAATATTCCTCGGTATCCAGTTGTATAGTTTGTAATATCCTACGTTACAGTGGTAAAGAATTTTGAGAAGAGAAATGTTGGGGATGAAAACATCCTCTTTAGTATGATTGAACACTTTTATATTATCGTTATTATTTATGGAACCGTGCAAGATATGGAAAAGAAGTTGAATTCAGAATTGTATAGTTTTGGATTTTTTGCAGCGTGATGGTAAAGAATATTTAAGAAAATAACGTTAGGGGAGAAAACAACCCCTAAATACATTTGAGAGTTTTTATGAAATACTACAAGACGTAGAAAAAAAGTTGAATTCAAAATTGATATCCTACGTTATGGCGATAAAGGATATTGAAGAAAATAATCTTAGGGGTGAAAACACCCCCGCGATAAAATTGGAAGTTTTTATATTATCGTGAATATTTATGAAACCATACGAGACATGAAAAAGAAGTTAAATTCAAAATTACATAGTTCCTGGTGTCCTATATTATGGTGGTAAAAAATATTTAAAAAAATAATTTTAACGGTGAAAATACTCTCCCGATACAAATAACAGTTCTTATACTATCCTGAATTTTTATAAAACCACGCAAAATATGTGAAAGGAGCTAAATTCAAAATTACATAATTTCTGATATCCTATATTATAGTGGTAAAAAATATAAAAAAAAATAATTTTAGCGGTGAAAATACTCTCTCAATACAAATAACAGTTCTTACACTATCCTGAATTTTTATAATACCACGCAAAATATGTGAAAGAAATTAAATTCAAAATTACACAGTTCCTGATGTGTTACATTATGGCGGTAAAAAATATTAAAGAAAATAACTGTAGGGGTGAAAATACTCTCTCAATACAAATGACAGTTCTTACACTATCCTGAATTTTTATAAAACCACGCAAAATATTGTGAAAGAAGTTAAATTCAAAATTACACAGTTCCTGATGTGTTACATTATGGCGGTAAAAAATATTAAAGAAAATAACTGTAGGGGTGAAAATACTCTCTCAATACAAATGACAGTTCTTACACTATCCTGAATTTTTATAAAACCACGCAAAATATTGTGAAAGAAGTTAAATTCAAAATTACACAGTTCCTGATGTGTTACATTATGGCGGTAAAAAATATTAAAGAAAATAATTGTAGGGGTGAAAACACCCTCTTTATAAAATTAACAGTTTTTATATTATCTTAAATTTCTATGAAATCATACAAAATATGTGAAAGAAGTTAAATTCAAAATCACACAATTTCCGATATCAGATGTCCTACATTATAGAAATAAAAAAATTTGAAACAAAAAACAATGTTTCTCGAAACATATGTACATACTACAGAAATCAATTCTCGCCGTCTACAGAGTCAAAAATTGAATCGACGACTACATCCCTTCAAAAGCTAATGAATTTTCTCCTAAGGACATTGGCTCTTCGCTTAAAAGATGCGGAAGAACTATAAATTCCAAACGAAGAAGTTGCTCCGATTAAAATCTAGCGTTTCTTTCCTTCCACCTTAATAAATGTATCTTTAAAAAACAAAAAAAAAAGACGCGGAAATGTACGTATTCACCTAATGTTTACTCAGGCACAAATTTCAGGTGGCTGCGGATTGCTCGTCGAAGGAGGTCGATGTCGACGACTTCGACGAAGGTCGCGCCTCGCTGCGTAGGTCGTTAATAATTTGCGATCGCTAATTTATGATCATTGTCCGCACGCGATATCCTGGTCGAGCTTTACGCGGGGGTAGATACGGCCGAATAACTGGCTATGTTCCTGCATTTACCTACTCCGTAATTGCACGCGTGCACTTGTGTGCCAAGACGCTTAACCGAAAGTGCAACGTCTAATTTTCCAGTTAACTAACCAATACAAACTTCAGCTTGTCCAGCGAAGCTTCTGTTTGCCTGGCAATTACGTGTCGAGAGGAAACAGAAGGGCCAGCGATCGGTAGATTAATACGGTTAACGAAGCAACAGCGTTGAAGATGCTTTCGCATCTTCGTTCTAGGGTTTAGCTCTTTTGATACAGGTTCGGCAGTTAAGAGAGGGATTGCTGTGGATGAGACTGGATTTGATGAAGTTGGTAGCTGACGGGTTTTGAGGGGCCTCGTGAAGAATTTATTGGTATTCTTAGTTTTAGTTTAGTTCGTTTTTGTTTAATTTCAATTTTATTTTTATTTGTTTCATTTCTTTTTTAATTCACTTTTCTTTAATTTTAATTTTATTTTTATTGATTTCATTTCTTTTTTAATTCATTTTTCTTTAATTTTAATTTTATTTTTATTGATTTCATTTCTTTTTTAATTCATTTTTTATTACCGCCTTCTCCGTGTTACATCTAAGTCGCCTATTTATACCACGACGAGTTTTTCCGCTCTCTTGATGAATCTTTTTATTAGAAGATACGCAAAAAGAAGGCTCTCGCGTAACAACTACCAGTTTTTTACCGTACCGGTACGCAACTTCTTCTGTTTCCGTTCTTTTTACAATTTAAAAAATATTCATATGGGCAAAGAAACTGCGGAACAAGCTACCGATATATTCTAATACCAATCACAGCAAGGCAAAAATTGTAGAATATTTAGTAAGACTTGCACGAGATGTTCCGTGATTCGAAAATAAAAAAAAAAATTTCAGACTTAGTAGAAATATAGTTCAAGTGAGATACAGTGCAGCTTGTTACAAAGTAGAGATACTGATTGGAACTGTTTATTTTTATTTACTAATGTTATTTTATTACTTATTGTTAGCTCTTGTTACTTCCATAATGCAGGACACATCTGATATCACAAACTGTTTAATTTTGAATTTAACTTCTTTCCCACATTTTATGCGGCTTCATAAAAATTCAAAATATAAAATTTGTATTCCATTGTATTCCATTCCGAATATTACACACGTTTTTCAGTAAATCGTTTTTTACTTTATTTTTTATCCTATTCAAATTTTGTTTGTTAAAATTCCCTTATTGGAACCAATTAGTCCGTTCCTAATGTGCCCCAATTAACCGGAATCCACTGTATTAACATCAATGTTACAAATCCACGTGTATTTACTTCAGCAAATATTTTTTTTTTAGTCCACAATATCAATTAAATTTACGATATACCGATTCTTTTAAAAAAGTCTGCCATCGCTCCTTACCCTATAGCGATAAACAAATGAAATAATATTAAAATACAGACGAGTGGATATGCAACTTCCAAGTTACGTGACGTTATATGTAGAAGATTAACGTATGAAGATGTTCAAACGGTCTGGAAGGAATCAGCAATCGGAATGTAAGCAGGGGATAAGTATTACACCGGCTGTTACACGGTACTTCGCCACGCCAGTCTTTGCGTTTATCACAATTTAATTAAATTCACGCCAACACTAACGCCGCGGGAAGCCGTAATCCAAAGTGCAACGTTTAATTTTCCAGTTAACTAACCAGTGTAAACTTCGGCTCGCCACTCAGCCAAGATCATTGCGAGCTCTTCAATATTTGTCGAGCAATCCAGGTGCACTACGCCGAGGAAAAGTTTATATCGGCTTCTGCCAACGCTACCAAGAAAAAGGAATTTTTCCTGTGAATTTATTGACCTCGTTTCATGCGCCTTGGATCTTTTTATATCGCAAATAAGGTTTAGTGGATAGGTTCAATCGCTCTGACAAGACACGCATTAAGGCACAGAGAAGCTTTTCATCGGAAAGTAAAGATTATTTGAATGCCTATAGCATTGGTAAGATACTGCTTTTAAATATGTTTTGAATTCTTTGAAATGTTATTGTTTATTTAAATTTTTTTCTGATTGTGTTTTGGATTTTTCTTGGTTAGGAAAATGTTATTTTCTGAAGCTTTATAATGCGTTTTAAGACGGAAAAAAAATTTGTAACGGAGAGCGAACATTATTTAAATTCCTATAGGATTTTTTTCTTTTAATTTCTTTCTGATTGTATTTTTAATTTTTCTTGTTCAGAAAAATATTACTTTTTGAAGCTTTATAGTAGATTTTAAGACAGAGAAAAATTTTGTAATTGAGAACGAACATTATTTAAATTCCCATAGGATTGGTAAGATACAACTTTTAAATATAGCGTCTTGAATTTTTCTAATTTATAAAAATATTACTTTTTGAAGTTTTATAATGTGTTTTAAGACAGAGAAAAATTTAGTAACAGAGAGCGAAGATTATTTAAATTCCCATAGTATTGATAAGATACAGCTTTTAAATATAGTGTTCTGAATTTTATTGAAGTGATGTTTTTTTTTTAAATTTGAATTTTTCTAGTTCAGAATAATATTACTTTCCGAAGTTTTATAATGCGTTTCAAGACGGAGAAAAATTGTTTAATGGAGAGCGAATATTATTTGAATGCTCATAGTACTGATAAGATATTGCTTCTAAATATAGTTCCATTAATTCTTTGAAATGGGCGATAGCGTACTGTTCTCTTTTCATTTATATTTTTAATTTTTCTAAATCGAGAAACATCCCTTTTATATGCATTACAATCGTTACCAATTTTTTTTTAACAACCTTAACGACACTGTTCATAAAAATTAAAGTTATCGTTTTTTGTAATAACTGTACCTCTAAACTTCCTATCAGAAATATAACCTTACAACATTATAATCATTTATTCAATTCTCCTACAATTTTCCAAATATTCTAATCAAATTGCCTGTTTCAAAAATTAAATAAAACATTCATTTCATCCATTCCCATAAACACAAAAAAAAAATCGGTTCTAATAAATTACAAGATAAACAATCATATTAACTCTCTATAGCACCTTGCAATTTACAAGCTACATACTCATTTCTCAAATTTCATTTCCTCATACCAATACCCTAATACCAAACAATCCATTCGCAGAAATCATTAGTTTCAAAATTTTCAAATCAAAATAAAAAAAACTGTAATCAATTCTCAGCCTTCCTTCACAAAAAAAAAAAAAAAAAAAATTAATTTTTTAAAATATACAAAGTGCGCCGTTAGAAACCGGACAGAATTGTATTTGAGTTTCCCAACATATTAGAATTCAAAGATTGGTGGTGATTGGCTCTGAAGTTACTTAAATATGTCGATAAGACTTTTATAACCTCACAATGACAGATCGCATCATGCCAAGCGCGTAATATAATAGAAGAGCGACAATTATAGAAAGCCTTCGCGCCGGGAGAACCGCCGATCGAAATTATAAAATTCTTTGGGTACCCGAAATCGACGGTGTACGACGTTGCGAAGAGAGGCTGCTGGCTACATCGAGTAAAAGTTCTCAGCAAGGAGCTTTTAAATCAGATATAATAGCATTTCTTTGTATTTTTGTATATTGGCTTAAATAAACAACTCTGCACAAAAATTCTTTCGTCCGGATTCTAACGGCGCACCCTGTAGATACATCAGTTTGTAACTTTTAAGTCACGCGGTCCCATAGATGGTTAACACGAATATAAATCACACAGACCCAAACAGCCAAACAAAATTAAACCCATCAACAATTTCACCAAACCACCCGCGCAGCGCACCGGCACTCCTTCATNATTTGAGTTTCCCAACATATTAGAATTCAAAGATTGGTGGTGATTGGCTCTGAAGTTACTTAAATATGTCGATAAGACTTTTATAACCTCACAATGACAGATCGCATCATGCCAAGCGCGTAATATAATAGAAGAGCGACAATTATAGAAAGCCTTCGCGCCGGGAGAACCGCCGATCGAAATTATAAAATTCTTTGGGTACCCGAAATCGACGGTGTACGACGTTGCGAAGAGAGGCTGCTGGCTACATCGAGTAAAAGTTCTCAGCAAGGAGCTTTTAAATCAGATATAATAGCATTTCTTTGTATTTTTGTATATTGGCTTAAATAAACAACTCTGCACAAAAATTCTTTCGTCCGGATTCTAACGGCGCACCCTGTAGATACATCAGTTTGTAACTTTTAAGTCACGCGGTCCCATAGATGGTTAACACGAATATAAATCACACAGACCCAAACAGCCAAACAAAATTAAACCCATCAACAATTTCACCAAACCACCCTCGCAGCGCACCGGCACTCCTTCATATTTTAGCCCAAAAAGAAAAACAACTCCAGAATAATCCACCCCGAAAACAGTGCTCACGGATAATTATATTATAATAGCGCCAACCCCCTTGTCTGATCCCTCGACTCGGTGGATCGTATCCGCGGTCGAGGCGCATTTTAATCAAATTCACGACTGGCACAGCGTGGCTCGCATCGGGCTTACCGAGTTACAAAGGTAAACCATACACGCTCTTTCTTGTCTGGCCTTATATCTCGCAGGACCGGAGCCCCTCTCGACGAAGGGCTTCGTAGGGCATTACTCTGGTAAGCCTGACTTGGCAAGCAGATCCCGCGGGTTACAGTTAATTGGCTTCGGCGCGTTCAGGCGAGGATGTGTGCACCTATCCTCGGTGCAACCCATGCACGCGTCCGATGCAAGCTCATGAACGCAACATCGAGACGAACCGCTTCCTCTCCCCCTTTTGTCTCTCTTACACGTACACACACCGGAGTCATTCACAAGGCGTGCACGTGTTTTGCTCCGTCTGCTTGACTGGCAAGATCAAAAGCCATTACTGGCGGTGGTCGCGTTGTTAACGGGCAATTTTTTTTTTTTTTTTTTTTTTTCACGCCGTCGTTGGCTCGTCGTTCACGGAGGACACGACGCGTTCTAATCGAATTACACGCGCACGACGACGCGTTCGGGATATCGTTGCCATTGTCCCGAGGATTCGTACGGATGATCCCGCGGAAGATTTCCGGCGTAATGGCGTCTCGAACGCGATTATCCGGTCGTCAAGCACCCGGTATCGATGTTGCCGGATACCGTTTGAAAGCTGTGCAGGATATTCGATCCGTCAATCGCGTTAATTAATTATCTGTTTAGCAAACCGAAAGGGCAATTTTATGGCGTGCGATTATTACACTTGTCAGGGCTTATCCTTAGATAGAGATTACGGTGAACGATGCCGGAGCGAGCGGAGAGGGCGCGATCTCCTGTGCCTTAAGGAAGCGTTAATACGCACGGATGTCGAACAAACGCGGTGGAGTATACAGGGTGTCTCGGCTAAAGAAGGTCGCTTGACACGTTGCCGCAAATGACGGCTATAGCCGTCCGATCTTTGGTGATATGTAGGTAAACATATGGTAAACGACGCCTATAGCCGTCATGCAGATTTTAATGAATAAAAAAAAGAACAGCGTTGGTACGAAGTGTTCGAACGCATGCACTTGTTAATTATTGAGTAATACATCGAAAAAAAAGGTATAACCAGACAGCATATTAGTTGTTCTTTTATGCGTTTTCTCGTGCATTTTCTCATGCGTTTTTCTTAATTGAAAAAAAAAAATTTGTTTCCGAGCACGATCGTCAAATTAAAAGTGTGCCGCAACGTGTTAAATACAAACTTAAAAATTTGGGTTTCGTTTAGGAGAGGAAAAAGGATACTTGAAAAAGGAATAAAAACAAGCACTTTCACAAGCAGTAATAATTTTTTCTGTTCAGAATAAAACTTCTTTTGTTCAGTGATGAACCATCGTACGGAGCGCAATAAGTAATGGATGCATAATATTTTATGTTTCACAATATATTATTAATTTATATAGGATTCATTTTGTTCTATCACCTTCCTTCATCTCTTGTTTAATAAATAATGTCGCATGTTTATATAAACACTGCTGAACGAAACTTTGCTCGTGAAGATAAGGAAAGAAACTTTCGGGACAACCTAATATTTTAACTTTTGTGTTGTGTTTAGCTATATCGTGTTTGAAAAGTTGATTATTATAAATAATTTTTAAACTGATCGTTTTGGTAGAGGTATTCTTTATACATTTTTGTTAATAAGGTAGGAGGAATTAATTAATTCGTAACGCGGTTTAGGCGCCGCTAGTTTCCGAGGACTGACAGTATCAATTTCAAAAAATAATACCTTGTAATTCATTAATGGGTTCTATCCAATCGCATTAAACAAAGATCCGACTTTCCTTTGCAAACTTTTACAATTTCCTTCTTAAATTCTTAATTATTTTGCGACCAAATATTTTTGAATTAGTATATGAATTATATTATATAGCTGAGAGATTAATTGGTTTTGAAACTGGAGTAACGTGGAAAAAAATTTTGTCGTATCGTCATTTTTCTCGAGCTTTTATAAGATTATTAGTATTTTGTTGTATTGTGATATTTAGGTGGTCTTGGTTAACTGAGACACCCTGTATAATATGTTGAGGTTGAGCAACGTGTATGTACGTATAGAAAGTGATCAGTCTCGGAGGGAGGGACGAGAGATCATGAGAAAATGATTGCCCCCTTTCATGAGGCGAGCTGCAAACCCAGCCAGTCGTGACCCGTCATTGGGAATCAAAGGTAGGATGGAAGGTCATTCGAGACCGGAGAACGAAAGAGAATAAGCCTACACATTAATTAACTTGAATTTTTTTTCTTGTTCTCAAATTAAATATTTGAGCAGCTTTTTAAACAACCGATCGTTTGTAAATTGCACTTTAACTTAGAGTGAAAGGTATATCAAATGCAACTTTGATCTTCGGAGAATCATTTTTATATTTTATAAAAATTCCTGAGATGAAATTTTTAAGCAGCTATTTTAAAAACGTTGTTAATATATAAATATCTATTTTGTTAATATATAACTATCCATCTTGTTAAAAATAAAAATATTAGAGGCACGGATATGAAGTTAATAAATATTTTAGATATTTAAAAATTTCTCAGATGAAATTTTTAAGGAAAAGAATAAAAATAAAAATATTAGAAGCACAGATATGTAGTTAATAAATATTTCAGATAATTAAATATTCGTGAGATAACATTTCTAATGATCAATTTTTAAATCGTTGTTAATACTTAACTATCAATCTTGTTAAAAATAAAAATATCAGAAGCACAGATATGAAGTTAATAAATATTTCAGATACTTAAAAACTACTGAGATAAAATTTTTAAGGATCTATTTTAAAATCGTTGTTAATACATAACCATCCACCTTGTTAAAAATGAAAATATCAAAAACACGGATGAGAAGTTAATAAATATTTCAGATACTTAAAAATTCCTCGGATAAAATATTTAAGAATCCATTTTAAAATCGTTGTTACCCTTTGTTACTTTACCATTTTATTTCAACCTCTTCTCTACAAAGAACCTACATTTATTAAAATCGTACACGAAAATTTTCCATAGCACAGAATTATTTTTATTTTGAGTTATGCGTGTTATACTATAATTCAGTAACCGTAATTTGAGTAATACGAACGTACATGTACGTATTCTTACTTAATGACTGTTTAATTCTCACTGATAATAAAATAAAAGAGTAATCAATGAGAACTAAACTTACTCAGTGAAAATTAAACTGAGTCAACAAGCAAGAATAAAACTTCCCACTCAAAGAATTAAAAAATACACCTAAATTTTAAGACACATATTTCTATTGCATAAACAAAAACAACACTGAACCGTACACCAAGAGAACTTTTAATCTCCAGAGCAGCAATGAAAGAATTAACCCTTTGCACCGCACTGGCGCCGCTACGGCGACACGCATAATTTTCTTCACAGATTAAGCTTCAAATTAAATTCTATATCTTCCTCAATTCAAACGCTCCTTTCCTTTTAAAATAAACTAAATCAACCGAACAAATAAAAAATCGTAAACACACACGCAATTTTCTTTTTCTCTTTCCAAAAGAACACTAAGCTATCACAGCAGTCCTTTGAAACTTAAAAAAAAAGTTCACAACCGCAGAGTTAATATAATTTTCATTACAATTTCTATGCTCGTGTAATAAAACCCAGTCGAAACAATTTTCACTACAAAATATGTGCATCATTACCACGTTCCACGTATCCTTTTATTTCCGTCCCAAATTACCATATAAATGCGTTACCGTACGCCAGGTCGCATCGGCGCTGAACACACCGTTCTGCAAAAACGCTGCCCCATCAATGGCCATCTTTTCAAGGCTCGTTCTCGTCGTCAAGCCAGGCACGAGCCTCTATTTTACAGAGGAGAGGCGTTCTTTTGAGTCGAATGAAAGGTCCGGTTAGCCGGGGCGTTCTCGTTCGATGAACAAATAAAGAATAACGGAGAGATGCGCGTGACGCCGATAGCTCCTCCGACACGAAGAGGATCACAGCGCGTCCCGCCGCGAGGGTGCGATTTCGCCACGTAGCCGAGCTACGTGAAACACGCTCGAGGTCCTGATATACACAGGGATCCTGATGGAGCGTGCATTCCGGGCTGATACGCTCGCCGGGAAACAATATTGCCGTTTTATTGTTATTGCAGCGTTGGCTCGCTTGCATCAATGCCTGGTCTACCGCTGCGAACGCACAAACGCGCCGCGTTGCAGTTTCCTTTCGCCGGCAATGACTGTTATTCGTAGACCAACCCGAGCTGCCTACTTGCTTGCTTCCTCGCTTTCTTTCTTTCTAGCGTTATATCGAGTCAAATGGTTCCTACCTTACGCGGAATAATTTTCAATGGCACGCCTAGACGATGCGGATATCATGGTTATTGTTTCTCGCTATAAAACGACTAGACCTTGCTCTATAATCACGAGTCGCACTCGTGGCATTGATTATGGCGAAAATATAATAAAAACACACTATATATATGATAACGTTCAATTTTAACTTTATAATTTTTTAATTAACCCTTTGCACTGGCGAACTTTTTTAAGTTTCAAAGGTCTACTGTGAAAACTTAGTGTTCTTTTGGAAAGAGAAACAGAAAATTACAAATGTTTATGATTTTTTATTTGTTTGGTTGATTTAGTTTATTTTAAAACAAACGAAGTGTTTGAATCGACCAAGATACAGAATTTAATTCAAAACTTAATCTCCGAAGAAAATTATGCGTGTCGCCATAGCGGCGCCAGTTGAGTGCAAAGGGTTAAATTAAAATTAACTATAATTTCAGTTTACAAGACTGAAAATTTGGGAATACGAAATACGTGTGATATTTCAATACTATGTGTTTAAAAGAGTGTCAAAGCAGTGAATAGCTATTGCTGAATATTAATATTGGAGAAATTATAAGGCAAGGACTTAATCCTCTGTAAAGCCACGTGACTTGGAAACTGTAAAAAAGCTTGTGTGAAAACTTGTTTTCTGTTTTATTTATTGTTAAATTATGTAGGACCCGTATTTAACCCTTTGCACTCTGAGTCACGATTGATATTTTATCCCAACTGGTTCGTTTTTAACCGCTTGGCATACTTTGGCCAGTCTGACTTGTGGTTACAATTTCGATTCAAACAAATATGGCGACCGAGACTCGTGGTCACAATTTCGGATCAAATAAATATGGCAATTGAGACTCCTGGTCACAATTTCGGATCAAACACAAATATGGCGACTGAGACTCGTCACAATTTCGGATCAAATAAATATGGCGACTGAGACTCGTGATCACAATTTCGGATCAAATATAAATATGGCGAGTGAGACTCTGGTATTCACAATTTCGGATCAAATAACTATGGCGACTGAGACTCCTGGTCACAATTTTGGATCAAACATGAATATGGCGACTGAGACTCGTCACAATTTCGGATCAAATAAATATGGCGATTGAGACTCCTGGTCACAGTTTCGGATCAAACACAAATATGGCGACTGAGACTCGTCACAATTTCGGATCAAATAAATATGGCGATTGAGACTCCTGGTCACAGTTTCGGATCAAACACAAATATGGCGACTGAGACTCGTCACAATTTCGGATCAAATAAATATGGCGATTGAGACTCCTGGTCACAGTTTCGGATCAAACACAAATATGGCGACTGAGACTCGTCACAATTTCGGATCAAATAAATATGGCGATTGAGACTCCTGGTCACAGTTTCGGATCAAACACAAATATGGCGACTGAGACTCGTCACAATTTCGGATCAAATAAATATGGCGATTGAGACTCCTGGTCACAGTTTCGGATCAAACACAAATATGGCGACTGAGACTCGTCACAATTTCGGATCAAATAAATATGGCGATTGAGACTCCTGGTCACAGTTTCGGATCAAACACAAATATGGCGACTGAGACTCGTCACAATTTCGGATCAAATAAATATGGCGATTGAGACTCCTGGTCACAGTTTCGGATCAAACACAAATATGGCGACTGAGACTCGTCACAATTTCGGATCAAATAAATATGGCGATTGAGACTCCTGGTCACAGTTTCGGATCAAACACAAATATGGCGACTGAGACTCGTCACAATTTCGGATCAAATAAATATGGCGATTGAGACTCCTGGTCACAGTTTCGGATCAAACACAAATATGGCGACTGAGACTCGTCACAATTTCGGATCAAATAAATATGGCGATTGAGACTCCTGGTCACAGTTTCGGATCAAACACAAATATGGCGACTGAGACTCGTCACAATTTCGGATCAAATAAATATGGCGATTGAGACTCCTGGTCACAGTTTCGGATCAAACACAAATATGGCGACTGAGACTCGTCACAATTTCGGATCAAATAAATATGGCGATTGAGACTCCTGGTCACAGTTTCGGATCAAACACAAATATGGCGACTGAGACTCGTCACAATTTCGGATCAAATAAATATGGCGATTGAGACTCCTGGTCACAGTTTCGGATCAAACACAAATATGGCGACTGAGACTCGTCACAATTTCGGATCAAATAAATATGGCGATTGAGACTCCTGGTCACAGTTTCGGATCAAACACAAATATGGCGACTGAGACTCGTCACAATTTCGGATCAAATAAATATGGCGATTGAGACTCCTGGTCACAGTTTCGGATCAAACACAAATATGGCGACTGAGACTCGTCACAATTTCGGATCAAATAAATATGGCGATTGAGACTCCTGGTCACAGTTTCGGATCAAACACAAATATGGCGACTGAGACTCGTCACAATTTCGGATCAAATAAATATGGCGATTGAGACTCCTGGTCACAGTTTCGGATCAAACACAAATATGGCGACTGAGACTCGTCACAATTTCGGATCAAATAAATATGGCGATTGAGACTCCTGGTCACAGTTTCGGATCAAACACAAATATGGCGACTGAGACTCGTCACAATTTCGGATCAAATAAATATGGCGATTGAGACTCCTGGTCACAGTTTCGGATCAAACACAAATATGGCGACTGAGACTCGTCACAATTTCGGATCAAATAAATATGGCGATTGAGACTCCTGGTCACAGTTTCGGATCAAACACAAATATGGCGACTGAGACTCGTCACAATTTCGGATCAAATAAATATGGCGATTGAGACTCCTGGTCACAGTTTCGGATCAAACACAAATATGGCGACTGAGACTCGTCACAATTTCGGATCAAATAAATATGGCGATTGAGACTCCTGGTCACAGTTTCGGATCAAACACAAATATGGCGACTGAGACTCGTCACAATTTCGGATCAAATAAATATGGCGATTGAGACTCCTGGTCACAGTTTCGGATCAAACACAAATATGGCGACTGAGACTCGTCACAATTTCGGATCAAATAAATATGGCGATTGAGACTCCTGGTCACAGTTTCGGATCAAACACAAATATGGCGACTGAGACTCGTCACAATTTCGGATCAAATAAATATGGCGATTGAGACTCCTGGTCACAGTTTCGGATCAAACACAAATATGGCGACTGAGACTCGTCACAATTTCGGATCAAATAAATATGGCGATTGAGACTCCTGGTCACAGTTTCGGATCAAACACAAATATGGCGACTGAGACTCGTCACAATTTCGGATCAAATAAATATGGCGATTGAGACTCCTGGTCACAGTTTCGGATCAAACACAAATATGGCGACTGAGACTCGTCACAATTTCGGATCAAATAAATATGGCGATTGAGACTCCTGGTCACAGTTTCGGATCAAACACAAATATGGCGACTGAGACTCGTCACAATTTCGGATCAAATAAATATGGCGATTGAGACTCCTGGTCACAGTTTCGGATCAAACACAAATATGGCGACTGAGACTCGTCACAATTTCGGATCAAATAAATATGGCGATTGAGACTCCTGGTCACAGTTTCGGATCAAACACAAATATGGCGACTGAGACTCGTCACAATTTCGGATCAAATAAATATGGCGATTGAGACTCCTGGTCACAGTTTCGGATCAAACACAAATATGGCGACTGAGACTCGTCACAATTTCGGATCAAATAAATATGGCGATTGAGACTCCTGGTCACAGTTTCGGATCAAACACAAATATGGCGACTGAGACTCGTCACAATTTCGGATCAAATAAATATGGCGATTGAGACTCCTGGTCACAGTTTCGGATCAAACACAAATATGGCGACTGAGACTCGTCACAATTTCGGATCAAATAAATATGGCGATTGAGACTCCTGGTCACAGTTTCGGATCAAACACAAATATGGCGACTGAGACTCGTCACAATTTCGGATCAAATAAATATGGCGATTGAGACTCCTGGTCACAGTTTCGGATCAAACACAAATATGGCGACTGAGACTCGTCACAATTTCGGATCAAATAAATATGGCGATTGAGACTCCTGGTCACAGTTTCGGATCAAACACAAATATGGCGACTGAGACTCGTCACAATTTCGGATCAAATAAATATGGCGATTGAGACTCCTGGTCACAGTTTCGGATCAAACACAAATATGGCGACTGAGACTCGTCACAATTTCGGATCAAATAAATATGGCGATTGAGACTCCTGGTCACAGTTTCGGATCAAACACAAATATGGCGACTGAGACTCGTCACAATTTCGGATCAAATAAATATGGCGATTGAGACTCCTGGTCACAGTTTCGGATCAAACACAAATATGGCGACTGAGACTCGTCACAATTTCGGATCAAATAAATATGGCGATTGAGACTCCTGGTCACAGTTTCGGATCAAACACAAATATGGCGACTGAGACTCGTCACAATTTCGGATCAAATAAATATGGCGATTGAGACTCCTGGTCACAGTTTCGGATCAAACACAAATATGGCGACTGAGACTCGTCACAATTTCGGATCAAATAAATATGGCGATTGAGACTCCTGGTCACAGTTTCGGATCAAACACAAATATGGCGACTGAGACTCGTCACAATTTCGGATCAAATAAATATGGCGATTGAGACTCCTGGTCACAGTTTCGGATCAAACACAAATATGGCGACTGAGACTCGTCACAATTTCGGATCAAATAAATATGGCGATTGAGACTCCTGGTCACAGTTTCGGATCAAACACAAATATGGCGACTGAGACTCGTCACAATTTCGGATCAAATAAATATGGCGATTGAGACTCCTGGTCACAGTTTCGGATCAAACACAAATATGGCGACTGAGACTCGTCACAATTTCGGATCAAATAAATATGGCGATTGAGACTCCTGGTCACAGTTTCGGATCAAACACAAATATGGCGACTGAGACTCGTCACAATTTCGGATCAAATAAATATGGCGATTGAGACTCCTGGTCACAGTTTCGGATCAAACACAAATATGGCGACTGAGACTCGTCACAATTTCGGATCAAATAAATATGGCGATTGAGACTCCTGGTCACAGTTTCGGATCAAACACAAATATGGCGACTGAGACTCGTCACAATTTCGGATCAAATAAATATGGCGATTGAGACTCCTGGTCACAGTTTCGGATCAAACACAAATATGGCGACTGAGACTCGTCACAATTTCGGATCAAATAAATATGGCGATTGAGACTCCTGGTCACAGTTTCGGATCAAACACAAATATGGCGACTGAGACTCGTCACAATTTCGGATCAAATAAATATGGCGATTGAGACTCCTGGTCACAGTTTCGGATCAAACACAAATATGGCGACTGAGACTCGTCACAATTTCGGATCAAATAAATATGGCGACTGAGACTCGTGATCACAATTTCGGATCAAATATAAATATGGCGAGTGAGACTCTGGTATTCACAATTTCGGATCAAATAACTATGGCGACTGAGACTCCTGGTCACAATTTTGGATCAAACATG
>SMSQ01018668.1:9459-19600 GCA_019453375.1 Ctenoplectra terminalis | reverse complement strand
CAAAGACGAGTATACTCGTCCTTGGCAGCGAATGGGCTAAGAATACTTTATGTAAATATCTGCTACCAAATGCGAATTAAAAAAGTGAATATATGCATCGTATAAAGTGTTTCTAGAGCACCCAAAAATGTGCGGGCCCTGGGAGCGCGTTGCGCGAGCAGAGCGCCGTACGCAATGTGTTAAGATATGTTAACAAACCTAAATTTGATTTTTTCGCAAAGGAAAAAGTTGCTTAAAATCATCTCAGGAACCCACCATTTCTTTCACAGTGTCTTGGATACCCTGTCTAGTCTTCGATACGTAAGAGCGGCGAATAAATGAGATCGGTGTCGCGGATTGAGGGCGAATTAATTTATTTTTCTACGCATACCGTGTAATTCCTCAGGTCGTGTTTATTCTCATTGTCGGGGCTAATGAAGAGGCTTTAATTAGCGTGTAATTAAAAGGATAACGGCGCCGAATCGATGAACTCAATTTCACGGTGAAAAACGTTACCAACGAAAAAGAGATTAAACCCATTCTTGCCTCTTCATTTTTTTTTTTTCCTTTTTTTTCGCCTCCTTTCTCCCTTCGATTCTCTATTGCAGCCGAGTAATTCGACCGGAGATAACGAGAACGTATCGAGTGGCAATTGAAAATTAATTAATCACTTAGCACTGGATAATTCTCGTTCGAATTAACGAATCCGTGTTAATATAGTTGGGAGAGAGGAGGATCGATTTGCAGTCAATTTCTATAAAATCGTCTTTGTCGCGAATGGCGGAAGGATTTATGCGTTTGAATTTTAAATTCTCATGGGTACACCGGAACGTTGTTTAGAAAAATTTACGGGATACCCATATTCATCGCGTTAGAAATAATATTTATGAAACAAGTTCCGCTGTTTCATTTTATAGAAAGCATCTGGTAACGCAGGGTGTTTTTTTTTTTATGCAAGAGCAGTAGTTGTGGAATAACTTTTAAATGAAACGTGTGTAACAAAAATATCGATCGGCTGAAATATTGTGAAAAAATCGTGGATTTCTAGATGCTGTTACATCGAAATTAATTTTTAGGTATCGCTTTCGTTGTGTTAGTCATTTATGATTTTATTTCATTCAGATTTTCTCTTTCCAATTTTGCAGTGAATGGAGCGAAGATTAAAATGAAACCCGTGTGGAATTATTTCGAGCCGGTCAGAAACAAAAAAAGAAATTGAAAAGGAAGATTCGGTTTCTTGATTCACCGAACGCAGAACATTAAATAATGCAAGGAATGTTTATTAGAAAAATTGTTCGTCAACTTGCTTAAAAAACTGTCGCTGTTTTAATAATTAATCTTAATTCTTGAATCAAATAGCTCTTAAAAATAATAGCAAAATTAAAATAATACTAGTTATCTTAAATCCATGTATAAAATAACAAAATACATATTTTTTTTAATATGTAGTCTAAGATATTTGCATAGTTTTGCATATTTCTATATTTTTTAACCCTCTCGATTCAAATAACTCGATTTTTGTTTACGTATCGGGGAAAAGTAGTTAATGCCACTTTAAACCTTAAATAACAATAATAGTAATAATAATTGCAGTTGATTACAGTTTCTCGTTTTGATTTAAAAACTGTTGGACCAATAATTCACATAAAAGAATTATATATAAATTGTATGCACTATCGCTTATAAATATCCGGACATTGATTTTGTTAACTTGATCAATTTTTATTAATTTCAGTACATAAACGTTACTGAAACTGTTACCAACAACTGAAAGTAATATTTACTAAATCCTTAACCCTCTATAACCCAAATTTTGTTTGTTTATCAAGAGAAAAATAAAAATTACAATTGATTATACTTTCACATTTTAATTTGAAAATTTTTAGACCAACAATTACTAATACAGTGATAAATAACTAAAAAATAAAAGTTTTTAAATACATACGGATAAGTAAATAACTTCTAAGTCGCATGCCGCTATGGAGAGTTAAGAATTCGACATATTGTAAATTGAAATTATCTATTAATGAAGATTTACCAATAGCGTTTTAAAATTAAATACACGATTCGTAAAAGAACACTGGTTAAATTAACCATGATAGAAGAACGTCATTATTTAACACTAGAACTACCGGCGATTAAAGTAGACTTATTTGTATCAAAGAAATAAAAATGATAAATATTTGAAAAAGTATCTATAATAAGGGTAACAATTCTTTGTATATATTTTTTGCAAAAAGTCATAGAAAATCCCCCAAAATATATCATTGTAAATTTATAAAATTTTTACAAGAAATTACGAGTTCTAGTGTTAATCCATAGCTTAGCAATTAAATAACCCAAATGTAAAGAACTTTTCAAATAACGAAACAGTTCCTTATGGTTTTACACTTCTAGACTTCAATATCATTTTTATTGTATATTAGCTCACTAATTTATTCACGATATTCAATTTTATCCTATCATAATATATCTGTAACAGTAACAATTAAATAACAGAATTATACATATATTATATATATACAATATATACAATATATATATTATAATATATATATATATTATATATATATACAATAATTTAAAGAAAAGTGCCGATAATATGGGACTTCAAACTGGGATAAAGTTTTATCAAGATAATGACCCAAAGCACAAATCGCGAATTGTGCAAGAATTCTTATTATACACTTGCAAGAATATCCTCCATCCACCACCGCAATCCCCAGACCTGAATCCCATTGAAAATTTATGGGACGAATTAGATCGCCGAATTCGGACAACTCCCATAAACACAAAAGAAGAGTCAAAAAGACGTCTGCAAGAAGAATGGCTACGTATTGGGCAAGATTATTTAAGAAAAATAATTTGTAACATGCCAACGCGATTACGGCAAGTCATAAAACATATAGGATATCCAACAAAATATTAATTAATAAAAACAAGATTTATATACCGTGATACAACTTAGTTTTGATAGTGTCCGAATATTTCCGTGACACGAAAATGAGCGTACTTTCCGTTTTTGTTTTATTATTTATGTAATCACGTATCGTAAACAAATATATCTTACGTTTTTGTAAACTACACACTGCATAGTAACATACCTGAAACCTCTTTTTGTTCTCATTGTTCACATTACTGAAGTACGGAATATAATAGTTAAAACTATAGTGGTGTCCGAATATTTTCGTGACCGACTGTATATCACATTCTGTGACAATCAAGCAGTTGTCCGGATTCTTTCTAGCGGAAGCGTATAATTACACACGAATCCATACAAATGAATTATAGTTAACCCATTCGCTGCCAAGGACGAGTATACTCGTCTTTGGCAGGGTGTCATGCGTTGCCAAGACGAGTATAATCGTCTTTGGTTTTATGCTTGCAAATGATTATGTACGATAATATATGTGCTCTCACCAAGAAATAACAGAGCTTTGGTAAACAATAACACTAAAAATATAAATGGCAATGGGAATGACTTCATATAATTTAGGCTTGGCAGCGAATGGGTTAATTACTGTTAGAGATATAAGATATTAACACATTGAGGACCGATCACGAGATATCTCGTATTCCGTTTCTTTTAGTTTGTAAAAGTAACAAGCAATTGTAAATGGGAAGTTACGTTTAAAAATGATCACTCTGGCAGAAAATAGAAATCAAGATCCATATTTACTGCAGATATAATTGTTTTGTAAAAGTGTGCAAGTAAACATTTTATTCGAGTATAACTTCATCTCGCGATAAGATTTTCAAAAAAGTTGCTGATCTTCAATGTGTTAATATCCTTTTCGTTGAATGACATTGACACCCGTTTTGTTGTTACCAGGCATTCAACAAATGTTTGTCAAATGTAGTTAAGTTCAGTTTGCCTCTGTCAACACGTTCTCGTAATCCCGTTCAATCTTTACATAATTTATTTATCGTAAAAAGTGTTCGCTTCGATCCTCTACCTCTAACAATTAGAAATAAAATCTTCAGAATAAAAATACATAAGCACACAACCTCCAAGTCGCATAGCGCTCCGCGCAAAGTTAATTTTCTCGCCATCTGTCGCCAACAAATCGGCAGAAAAATCGATCTAAAAACAAAAACAACATTGGAGTGACTCCGCCGAGTGTCACTTTTCCTCTCTGTGCCTCCTCTCCTCGCACCTTTGACGCGTATCGATCCCTCGGCGCCATAGGATTAATTCAAAAGTAATCCGTGCTCGATCGAGCTCGAACAAGATGCACAGAGACGAGTTAGCTTCGGCAAGAGCTGATTGTGTGTACCGAGGCGAGCTATTCAAGAGCGTTCAAGTTCAAATCGATCAGCGTGGAATCGGTCGGCCGGCTAACTGGAGAACGAACGATTTAATATCGTTCGAACGTAACCGCGAGGGTGGCAAATTATTTTCCGTCGAGGGTGCAGTCGTCGTCGACGCACCTTACAGAGTTCACAGAATCGAAAGGGTTCATCGTAGAAGTTTTTTTCTTTCTTTCTTTTTTTTTTCTCTTTTTTTTTCACGAGCGACGTTTCTTCTCGATGAATAGTGTACACTGAAATGGTGCTCGTGTTTTCATCCGTGTCGACTCGTAAATTAGCCGATGCACTTCCACCTGCACCATTATTCTACTTGAATAGCCCACGATTCTCTTGTGTACGTACGTGTTTTCACACGGAGCGTTCTCGTTTCTCCTCTTAGGGTGCTACTTTCTGACTGACCCGTTTTCCTGCAAAGCTGCTGCTCGAAACGCGAATTTAATTGAGGGGACAAAGCGGCCAAAGAAACGGGGAAAAAAGGAGGACAAATTCGAGGTGGATGGAGGTCGAAGAAAAGGGGAAACTTTGCTGGGAGAAAATGTGAGATAGGTTGGAAGGGAAGAGAGGTGGAGATTGGAAGCTAATTTCTGGAAAATCGATTTTTATTAGATTTACCGTGCAAGATTTTATTGCGCTGATTGAAGTTATTGGATAGTGGTGACGAGAAGTAGAAAGGATTTGTAGATTTAAATTGTTTGTACAACTTTATTCCAATTAGTTGTTTAACCCTTTCGCTTCGAGCGCTGCTTATAAGCGGCGCGCAGAATATAACTTGTGGGTACGAGCGCCGCTTATAAGCGGCGTGCACAATATGACTCGTGGGTAGCTTTGTAAGTTATAAATGCAAGTTATAAATATTTATAAGTTATAGAAGTTATAATAATATAGTAAAAGTTATAAGTTGTAAAAGTTGATAAGATTGTTTTATTCGGCAAAATAGTTATTTAAC
Organism: Ctenoplectra terminalis; assembly: GCA_019453375.1. Classification (NCBI taxonomy): domain Eukaryota; kingdom Metazoa; phylum Arthropoda; class Insecta; order Hymenoptera; family Apidae; genus Ctenoplectra; species Ctenoplectra terminalis. Next base: position 14,364 of record SMSQ01018668.1, on the reverse strand, counting down.
CAGTTAACTGTGGCGCCCCCGTTTGAGAGTGCGCAACTATGTGTGTCACGGAAATCGAGCGATGACGAGTATACTCGTCAATCACAGAGTAAGTGTCGCTGTTAAAATATTGGATCAAAAAGATGGGTTTATTTTATAAAGTTGTCAATTTTATTACTAATACTTATTCATTTGGTTAACATAAACACATATTGCATACATATTACTCGAAAAACGCAAGAAAAATTAAATACATATAAAGGTAAGAATTTCGGGCCAGCAGCTATCAATGGACTCAGCGCCTGGTTGGTGTCACGCATTTGTCCCATGGCTGACCATGCCTGAAGAAACCCTATTATAAATCAACTTTCCGCCTTTTGACTTTGCTCCTTTTAGCCTAACATCTAAAAAACATTATCATCGAGCATAAATAAATTCGTTATGCGAACTTGTACGCTGTTTCAGCCGGTGCATATGGGGACGCATGAGTTCATCTTAAATTGTATAAATGAAAAATTATATTTTTTATTTATTTGTTTCACTCCGGCCTGGCCTCAAAATGTTCTAAACATCTTGAAATTTGAGAATCCGTTTTGTTTTTCTCAAAAATTACAATTTAAATAGCCAATGGTCACTATTTTTTACGCATGACGAGTATACTCGTCATGACACAAAATTCTGCAGCTTTTCCATGACGAGTATACTCGTCAATCACAGTTAACTGGTTAAGAGCTTCAGTTCAGTGACAGTACTTCGGCGGACTGGACAGCCGAAGCGAAAGGGTTAAGGGATGTAGTATTAGGTTGGAAACTATGAAACGGGCGTTGCGTTAATTCGTGCGACACATATGAGTCCAATTTTTTGACTTTATTTATTGCACGTTTAGCGGCGAAATAATGATGAAAGGAAAAGGATAGGAAGAAGCGTTTCGTCCGGGGCCTGCTTGTGGACTCGTCAGTAAGGCATCCTAGCAGGCCCGTGCCTTAGACGTGAGGGATGTTGAGTTAGGAGAGGGATCGGTATAAGTACTAATCGTACTGTTTCCGAGGACTTGCGGGAAAGTCGGTCTTGTAGGTCCCTCTGGTGGTGGAGCGTAGGAGGGCCGCCACACACGCAAATGTTTCAACACAGCTGTACGACTAGTTCTTAGTTTAGACTCAAGTGTTCGACTAGTTGTGCGTGGATCGGGCTCCACAGTCGTCCTTACACGTTAAGCGCCACGCCGGTCCCTGCGGACCGACGCTCAAATTTTCGTTTAGACGTCGTTGGTTTCTGAAAACTGACAGTAACAATTCCAAAAAATAATACTTTATAATTCATTAATAGGTTCTACTAAATCACATTAAATAAAGATACGACTTTCCTTCGCAGGCCTCTACAATTTTCTTTTTAAATTCTTAACTATTTTGGGACTAAATGTTTTGGAATCGGTATCGTACCACACAGCCTAACGAAAAGACCAAAATCGGCGTGGCGTTTAACGTGTTAACTCCTCGTTATCAATATGGGCCGGTGGTCTTCCTCGAGGCTCATTCGCGATACTCAGAAAACTACTCAGATTAGAGTTTTCTAAAAAATTCCACATTCGTTTCCTAAATAAAATATGTAATTCTACATCTTTTTTAAGAAAATAAAAACCATTTATTTAACTCGTAAAAATCGTGTATAAGAATTCATGAAAAATTAAATATTTCCTGTGATGTTTCCTGTTACAATTTAATATTTAAATATTCTTGCGAACAGACGGCCAAATTGAATACAGATAATGTGAACAAAAATTATGAAAATTAAGTGATAATACAATTAACGTCATAAACTCTGTGTTTCTGAATTCGTTTTAATTGGAAATGAATCAATATTGAAATTCAATATTAATCGCATAAAATTCATCGGCGTACTATACTTATACTCGAAATTTTTACGTTTATTCGTTGTCGAAACTTTTTTACATTTTCGCGTGTCAAAAATGTTCGATTCTATCGTTTCGCGCAGTTTTTGAGACGAAACTGTTGAATTTAATCTTCGTAATACACTCGATCCAGCACGAGTACTCTGATCGTTCGAAGTTGCCAGTGGGGAATTTTGAAATTCACAATTGATGGTACTTGTATGCTGGAAGTACGGGCGGAATGTAAAATTTTTCCACCGGCCAACGTGGCTTTTAAAGCGGAAATCTCATTTCAGTGTCGCGACCACGTGCACCGTATAAAGAATTCATACCGGAAACCACTTTGCATCCTACTTTCTGGATGGTTACGTAGGCAACGTTCGATGAGTGGCGCGTTTCATTCTTCGTTTCAGGGTAAATGTAAAAATATGTAGATATGTATATATATATATACACTATCGTTAAAAAGTATTCGGAGACCTGCTCATTTTTGACAGAATGTAATTTATGATTTTGTTATTCAATACTAGAACTATCGACGATTAAAGTATACTCGTTTCTACCGAAGAAATTAAAGTGGAATGTGTGTAAAATAATATATAATGCAAGTGAGACAAAGGTTTGTCTATATTTTTATGAATTTTTAACAGAATTTTTAATAGAAATTCGTTGATAGAATTTTTAATAGAAATTTGTTAATAGAAATTTTAATAGAATTTTTAATAGAAATTTTAATAGAATTTTTAATAGAATTTTTAATAGAAATTTGTTAATAGAATTTCTAATTTTTAACAGAAATTTGTTAACAGAATTTCTAATTTTTAACAGAAATTTATTGACAACATTTCTAATTTTTAACAGAAATTTGTTGACAGAATTTCTAATTTTTAATAGAAATTTTGGTAACAGAATTTTTAATTTTTTACAGAATATCACGGAAAATATTCCCAAATATTTTAGAGAATTACTGATAAGTCATTTTGACCACTTCGGTAGTCCTAGTGTTAATTATTGTTACAGCTATGTATAGCAAAATATTATGATAGAATACAATTGAATATCGTGAATAAATTATTCAGCTAATATGCAATAAAAATTACATTAAAGTCTATAAGAATCAAATAGGAACTGTTTTGTTATTTGAAAAGTTCTTTATATTTGGGTTAACTAATTACTAAGCTATGGATTAACACTTAAACTCGTAATTTCTTATAAAAATTTTATAAATTTACAATGATATATTTTGTGGGATTTTCTATGACTTTTTGTAAAAAATATATACAAAAAATTGTTATTCTTATTGTATCATGGATACCTTTTCAAATACCTATCATTTTTATTTCTTTGATACAAATAAGTCTACTTTAATCGCCGATAGTTCTAATTTTAAATAATGTCGTTCTTCTATCATGGTTAATTTAACCACTATTCTTTTACGAATCGTGTATTTAATTTTAAAACGCTATTTGTAAATCTTCATTAATAGATAATTTCAATTTGCATTGTGTCGATTCCTTAAGAAGGTAGTAAATATTACTTTCAATCGTTAAATTGTTACTAATTTACATGTTTTTGTAACATTTATGTACCGTTACTAAAATTAATCGAATCGACAAAATCAGTGCTCGGATACTTATGAGCGGTAGTGTACGTATATCTGGTTTAATATTTAATTTCGATATTGATCTAGCTGAAGGTCTTGGTGCAAAAACCGACCAAGTCAGTACCTTTTAGCAAAATTATACTTTTTAAACTTTTGTATATTTTTACGTATTCCCGGTTGTTTCATATTCAATTTTCCGCAAATTTAAAAATTTGAACTTATCTGGTTTTTACACCAGGGTCTTGGTTCTTAATTAAAATAAATTTACCTAAATAAATAGGATTCGTAGCTTTAATTATACCATAATTTAATTTTTATAACTTCTGTTTTCGTATTATATCTATTTAGTTTGATATTTATTTCGAAGGATATCCAAATATTAGAGTAAGTATTTTATTTTTGTATAAAAAGCATCGAGACGGATGAAAAATTATTAATTAAATAAAGTGCTCGGGGAAACTGCACTTTTTCTATAGATTACGTATGGATTTAAACATTTTATTTCGAAACGCTCAGATTCAGATGTAACGCATTTCATAAGAGGCTTCAACATGAGATAAAAACTGATTACAAAAAATGTTTAATCACTTAATCAATGGTAGTCCATCATAATTGAATAACGTTAAAATATCTTTAGAATAGTACAATAGTTGTAACTTTTATTACAGTTTGTTTATTGTGTTCGTAAAAAAAGAATTATCAAAACTCTTATCTTTTCGATCATTTTTTATCAGCAAAAATCAATATCATATTATTAGGTTGAATACATATACACACTTTTAAACAGGCAATTAATAAAAGTACTTATGGATAAAAACAGCAAATTTTCAAAATTAGTTTTCCGATACCATTCTATTGAAAAATTCTGAAATAATTAAAAGTACCTAAAAATACCGAACCAGATATCGAAGCATTAGTCTCGAACACGATGTCAAATATCTGACTAATTTAATGTTCCTGTCTGGTCTTTTACTTTTGTAATAAAAAATTCGTTAACAGGTTGGGCCCGGCGCCCAATTTACAATTATAAATATATTATATATATTATTCATTCTCATTTATAAATATATACTTAATTATAGATCTTGAGATATCTCATTATTGGCGCTAGAATTTTCGTTTGGCTGGCGTTGGTCCGTGGGACCGACAGTATTAAAGTTAAAAAATAAATATAGTCTCAATGAAATGTGATGAAATGTAGTTTTAATGAAATTTATTGAAACATTCTAAACAAAAATGCGGCTTATCTTTACACATATTACAATACGTAACAACTTTTTTCGTAATATTTGTAGCTGTCTTTCGTCCAAATAGTTTTTAATTGTTATCATAACACTTGGAACAATACCTTCGGACTTTATGTACGTCTCCTTCCTTTTTATATAATTTATGAATAATTTCTCTTGGCGATACCCTACAACATTGTATCGCTCAC
>SMSQ01018667.1:0-23021 GCA_019453375.1 Ctenoplectra terminalis | reverse complement strand
TTTTTTTTTTTTTTTTAGTAGTCGTATAGGAAATATAAAATCGTGTTGGTGTTGAAGAAAATGTTTGGATCTAGGGTAGAAGTTAGTCTGAGGCGAATCGGATCATTTTCTGTTTGATTGTGAAAGAATAATAGTAAAAATTTAGGATGTTATATTTATTATATTTTAATACAAATTCGTAATTAGTAATAAGTATAATAAGATTAGTAATAAAAGATTTTTTAAACTTGAAAATCTTTCTTTTGACTGAATTCTTATTTTGACCAGATTCGCCTCGGTCTACCCTACATTTTTTATTACTAACATAACTTTAAAATTATGCAGTGCAAAGAAAGAAAAATGGATGCATTTCCACAATAGAGCAAATTTATAAATAAATTAAATCCTCTTTAGAAATCGAGTTTACCAGAATCTAGAATTTTGTTCTTTTTGAAATTTAACAATCATCGCTGCTATAGAGAGCGATGTATAAAAAAAAAAATAAAAAAAGAAAGAAAGAAAGAAAAAATGATGCGTGTAGAACATTTGTAAATTTCAGAAAATTCACTAAGACTAAACGTGTTTTATTATAAAACAAAGTAAGATATTTAGGAGAAAAATTCTTATTTCCATCAAAATAAAATTTTGATCCGATTTGCCTCGGTTTTCCTTACCAATTATATTTTTCATAAGCAAAGTGGAAATAAATATTTTTTATAAATTAAAAAACAAAAAATTGTAATAAAGAATGAAAAGAGTATTCAGTTTAATTCGTAATAAATTTTATATAGTAAAGTTGGTTTAATTGTTACTGTAAACATTTGATATGAACGAAAGCTCTCATTGTTTGTTTATATAATTAATATATCATTGTGTAACAATAGTTAAATTTAAAATATTAAAAGTTTTATTAATTTTTTATTATTTAATTATTTAATTATTTACATTTTCAATTTGTTATAGACATTGGACACAAACGATTTATCTTCTTTTCAATGCTTAACACTAAATAACATAGTGGTAATAATTGCTATAATAGTTTATAAACAGTTTATTTGATAAATTTTATAATAACATTAAACTACTATTAATATATAATTAATATAAAATTTCTAATATTAACGTGCATTCAAGATACTAATCACTTATTTTTGAGAATTTGGAAACCTAATTTTTATTATCAACGTAATTTGTTATATTAGGTTTTTTTATTGTGTAATATCTTGTTTGAATTGTCGTTTTATCGTTTAGGTTCGAAAAGACGAGTTAACTCGTCACCGGTCAGTAACGTTTGGGTATGAAAAGACGAGTTAACTCGTCACCGGTCAGCAAAGTGTTAGCCCCTTGACTACTGTTGACTCCTATTGGCGTCCGAAACATATTGGCTTCCCGGTACTGTAGGCGCCAATTGGCGTCCGAAACATATTAGCGTCCAAATCAAATTTCGTTTGTTTCATCCGTTTTAAAATTTTTCAGTATTTTGAATATTTTAATCTACTTCCTCAGAAACGCATGTCTAACGAAAAATTTCGGCGTACCCAGTGAACGTCGCGAGTGAATTCGTACCGTACCGTACGGCCAGTGCGTGCCAAAGTCTGCCGTAATCAAAGGGTTAAGCACGAAATCTGAACTGAGTCAAATTGACGGGTTCCCTAAATCTAGTGTTAACCCTCTATGGCGCCATGTGACTTGAGAGTTACATACTCGTGTATTTACATTTAAAAAAATTTATCTCATTTAGTTATCACTGTACTATTAAATTTTGTTACCGTATTACTGTAGCGATACCACGATCCATCTATAGCAATTATTACTTTAAAGATTTTGGAATCAAAGTAAAATACTGTGATCAATCCTAGTTCTTTTCTCTGATAAACAAACAAAATTCGGACTATAGAGGGTTAACACGTTGATTGCCATGGGGGCCACCGGTGGCCGGCGACGCGACCAATAGTAAAATACATAATTAGAGTAAAATTTACACTAAATTAATTAATTAATTTAGTCATTATTCTTTTATTCGAGATAATTATTATTTATGGTGCATTTTGAAGAAAAACTTTGTGCTCGCATTTTTGCATCATAAGTAACGAGAACAATTTCCGCGTGTTATGTAACATAATATTTAATATTAATACTGATAAAATTTAAAATAACACCACTTTTACTATAATGGTTCGAAAAAATTAATGCCATACAGAACATACAAAAATAATTTGATTAGTACAAGAAAAATATAGATATTACTTTGTTCAATATAATATGCATCGCATAATAAGAAATTCATATTAGCGCATTGGGCAAACCACGTAAAATGCGCGCGGCAGTCAACGCGTTAAATTAGCGCCGGAAATATTTACACAATCGTTCATAGCATAATTATTAATAAAAATAAGCGTTAAGATCACTGTTACACTATTTTTAATATTTCTTTGAAAATAGCATCGTGGCAGTCAACGTGTTAACCCATTCGCTGCCAAGCCTAAATTGTATGAAGTCATTCCCATTGCCATTTATATTTTGAGTGTTATTGTTTATCGAAGCTCTATTATTTCTTGGTAAGAGCACATATATTATCATACATAATCATTTGCAAGCAGTAGTATTTTTTCAAGTTTTTTACATTTCTATATTTATGTTTGCGGCCACAAAAAATTTGCTAATTCAAAAGCCTGCATGTTATAACATATTTAAAGTAGGACGAGTATACTCGTCTTGGCAATGCATGACACCCTGCCAAAGTCGAGTATACTCGTCCTTCGCAGCGAATGGGTTAAGTTATGGTTGAAATAATTCGAACAATTTATAACAAAATATTTAATGATTGAATAAGAAATAAGTACTATTATTGCGTACTTTCAATGTTTATAATTATCGGTAAATTTTGAAGTGTTGTTTATATCGCATAAATAGTAATTGATAAGAAGTATAGGATAAATTTTAAATATATATTATGATAGCGATAGTTATATTGTAAGTACCATTTTTGGTCACCCTCCATAATTGCCCGCATTTTCAGTCCACTTTTCGTGCAATTATCGAAGTTCTACTGTACCTATATCTCACAGTTACAATTAGTTACACCTGCTGGCCAAATGTAATATATCAACCAATTCGTCATTTGCTAAGCTTTAAGGTTAATTGCATTATTTGAATCGATGAAACCTGTGACACGACACGAAATGATTCTTTATTTATCAACTTCATATTTTTTTGCCCAGGTTTTGAGAATTTTAAATCGGTGAAACAGTGCAGTTTCGAATTCTCGAAACTCGAAACTTGAAACTTTTTTGGATTTAAAGAAGTTTGAAGATTTCAACGTTTCGAGAAATCCATCGCTATACTTTGCCAAAAAACGTAACTTTTCACAAGATCGAATACAGCAAAATATCAATTATTCGAATCAATTGGAACTCAAATGGTTCGGATAATAGAATATAGTGTACGTTACACAAAATATTAATATTAGGGTGCCCCAAAAGTTTCTTTCGTTTTATTAATAAGTAATGGATACATAATATTTTATGTTTTACGATATATTATTATTTTACACAGGATTAATTTTGCGCTATTTTTTCCCTCCATCTTTCGTTTAACAAATAAGACCGAATGTTTATTTAAACATTGCCAGACGAAAGCATTGCGTGAAGGTAACGGAAGGAACTTTCGGGACAACCTAATACAATTTTTAAGGAACGTTTAGAAGTAACGATATACATTTATTTAAATTTCCATCGATATATTAGGTTGCCCCAAAAGTTTCTTTCGTTTTATTAATAAGTAATAGGTACATAATATTTTATGTTTTGCAATGTATTGTTATTTTATATAGGATTCATTTTGCACTATTTCTTCTTCCATCTCTTGTTCAACAAATGAATGTTTATTTAAACATTGCTAAACGAAACTATTGCGTGAAGATAACGAAAGAAATTTTCGGGACAACCTAATACTTGAATTTCTTTATTTTTCTAACCCTTTCCGCTCCTAGTCATGCTCAGTATTTTATCTCAACTGGGTCGTATTTAATAAAATATTTTCAAAAGCTCACTGGATTTGCTTCAATGATCATATTTTTATAATGTGTAACATATCTACGCTGATAAATTCCTATAAAATTGAATTTTAACGTAAAAGAATATGTTTTATATGTTAAAACTGAAAGAAATGTAGCAAATCGGAATGTCGAGTCCAGCTCGACACGAGAGTCCAAAGGGTTGAACCATCGAAGATTCAAATAATCACTGGTTTGGTCAACACTAAAACCACCCGAATTAACCCTTTATGGTCCGAATTTTGTCTGTTTATCAGAGAAAAAATTACGATTCATTACACTTTTTCACTTTGATTTGAAAACTCTTAAACTAATAATTGTTATAGATGGATCGCGGTATAATTACAGTAAATACGGTAATAAAATTTAATAGTACAGTGATAACTAAATAAAATTAATTTGTTTAAATATAAATACATTAGTTTGTAACTTTTAAGTCACACAAAGCCATAGAGGGTTAAAGTATACTTTCTTGCACCAAAGAAATAAAAGTGCAAACTTTATAAAAAAAAAAAAAGATAATTCGATAGAAAATTCCTCACAATTGACAAAATTTCTATAAGAAATTACGAACTGGTAATTTTCACTATTTCAATATCCTGTTAATAAAATATCGTTATTTGTTTTCCGAACCAGTCCTATTCTAAACCTTGGAATTACTCATTTTCAACATTTTGGTGGTTCTGGTATTAACCCATTAACTTCCAAATTTTTATTTTTTTTATTTTCGGCTGGATAAGTTATATATACGCACAAAAAGTTGTGTAACAATATAATCATATTGAAATTATGTTTCGTTTTCAAATTATTCGATATTTTTGAAAAAGTCCCAAACGGATATCGTTATAAAATAATCAATAAAATCATTCGAATAAAAAACAAAAGACCGAGTAACCAACACATCGTTTCTATAACCTCTAAATTATGTACATTTACGTACAGTATTTCATTATAACATAAAAAACAAAGCAAAAATATTAAGCTTCAAATACCACAATTTCGTTCCGTTCAACTCTCATATAAATTTCAATTTTGATCGCTCGCTGTAAAGAAACTAACCACAAAATACACACTTTCTGTTACAATATCGACACACACATATAGAATGAACTTAAATTGTCCAACGTACCAAATATATTTTTCGCGCGGTAAACGTAAAATTCTAAAATCCCCAAACTGGGACCGCTAATGAGTCAATCAAAATTAGTCTAAAAAAAATAAATAAATAAATAAAAACAGGACAAAACGTGGGAAACGGAAACCAGGAAACTATGTTCTTAACACGGTTTCAATCGGACTCCATTGAGAAGAAATAAACAACAGCCGGTTCTGGTTGTGCGTCGTTTAACGGTCAATTATCACAGGGGCAATGCATTTCTTTTCCCATTCGGGAAGGATAATAATTAAAGGGGGGAAAGTGAGAAAGGAAGGCGCAAGGTAGAATAGAAGGTGTCGAGTGGCGAAGGACCGGCGAGGCCACGCTTCGTAGACGTCCCCAATGCGCAAGGGCGTTGGCGCTGACGACGAACGGTACTGGAAGTGTCGAGGGTGTGGGGTCGTGGGGAGCTTCGGAGCTTCATGGCGGGATGCAGAGTGGGGATGGTTTGGGGTGAGCGTGGGGTGGGACAACCAGAGGCGACCGTGCTCTCCCAGTCGTTCAGTCCGCGCCCCGACACGCAATCACGCGCACACTTCTCATCGCTGAGAATCCGAACTTTCCGTTTCCTTTTTTTTTTCCTCTCCACTCTTGTTTGTGACTTTCGAGTCCTTCGAGTGGCTGCCACGCGCATCCTGCGTTCGCAAATTTTCCTGTTTGCCGCGTTTTTTTTTTTTCCCCTACGTGACGCGGCTATACGCGGTCCTCCTTGGTGAGTACCTTCTTTACTTTCAAACTTTCTCTCCTTGGGTTCACGTTGATTAAAAACATCCTGCGATATCGTCGCGATGTCGGCGGTTCGTTTTCCGATCAATTTCTACACGTTCGATGTACAGGTTTCGGTGAAATCGTTCTCTCATTTTATTCTCGTACTCGTCGTCGTCGTCGTCGTCGTCTTCTTCTTCCTCGTTTCGTCGACGCCGCGTTTGAAATTTCGTGCGATTATTAACCCGAGAACTGGAAACGCGACTGTGTACGTAGCGATCGCAGATAGGACGCTCGTTTATCTGATTTCACCGTTCTCGCATCTTCTCTGGATCGTCGATGCGACCGCATTTTCGATACCGTGTTTCTCCGGCTCCATTTGGTTAATGAAAGGTGCGATAGAGGTGTCCTTTGTCCCTGAAAGTTACAAACGGCCGTGCGAGTTGTTTCCGTAATTGCAACGGATTCGCGAAGCCGCTGCGCCGAGACACCATGAGAATTCTGAAATAAAGTTACTCGAGGGACGGAATTTTTTTTTTTTTTTTTTCGCTTAACCCATGAGCTCGATCACCGCCTTTGGTACGTTTCGAACGGAGAGAGGAATACGCGACAGGCTGGCGCTTTTCATTAAAGCAAGCCTTGCTTGTCAGTTCCATAGGAAACGGGTGAAATCGTAAGTGACAATGAATGCAGGCCGCTTTGAATTTCATTAAACGTTGAATTTACCCGCGCATATCGAATATTCTTCGGTATTTAGAAACGCGCATCAAAGCCTGGATATATCGAAGCTATTCGCTGTCTCGCATGCTACGTGATATTTAGTATTTTTTTTTTCTTTTTTTGTTTTTTTTTTTTAGCAAAGCGTAGTTTTTATGCGAATACTGAAAATATTTTCCGCGATATCGTCACTATTCTTTTTTTTCTCTCTCTGCGTTTTCTTTTATTTCAAATCGTTTATTTTAAATCGCATCTCTAAGTTGGGTTATTAGAGCATTGTAGCGACTATTAACGTCTGTAGGAAGAATGTTTTTGGAGAGTAAAAGTTTACGGAGAAGTTTAGATTTTTTTTTTTTTTTTGTTTTTTTAGAAATCTCAGTACCTGTATCTTGTTTTTGTTAGTATTTTTTCGCACACGGTGGTCAATTTACTGTTCTTCCTTTCGGTTGAGAATATGGTGCAGGAGAGTGAGATGGTCGTCTTCATCTTATTAACGTTCTTAAATAAACAATATCACGTCGAGCACGATGTCTATCGCAACAGTTTATCACTAAAAAAATAATTTTCTCTCTTTTTTCGGGAGTGTACTCCATGTTATGTATTTTATTATGTATTTTAGTACGATTTGAAAAAATTTCAAGAATCGCGCGAGATGAATATCTATCGTGGCTGATTTTCATTGTCGGATATAAGTTTACGGTTACGCTGAAAGGATCCGAAGCTTTGTTTCTATAATAATAAATAAACGTTGCGACAGATTACGGTGGTGAACAGGTTGGAAAACGAGCCTCGTGTTTTCATAAAACTGTTGCAAACTTTTTGCCTACTTTACGGGTGCATGAATCAATCTGTTCCATAGGGTCGCGTAACTTAGTGTTTTGTAAATCGTACGAGACACGGTAAACTTGGTGTATCAAGCTAAACGAGGACTGATAAAATAATTCGTGAAACGTGTTGTAAAAGTGTAAGCAACGTATCGGAAGGGAATAAAAATACGTAATCTGTGAAACATGGTTCGAGCAGTGATAAAACGTAAAAAGTTTGAGTGGCATCGATGTGAATACGCGTTACGTAGTTTAATGTTCCACGAAACTTTAGATAAGCATCAATTTTTTTTTTTTCTCATTCTTCGTAACTTCGACGTAATAATTTGTTTTAGAAAGAGATTCAATTACGCGAGGTTAATTTAATCATGGTTCTTCGGTTATTTATTGACAAACGCGAGGGAGTTGTTAACATCCATAATGCCTGGGATAGTCGTACTTCGGTGTAGAGTACAATTATTTGTAGCTACTGTGACTTATTATTTATTTATTTATTTATTTTTGTTAGGGCACTTCAATCGATAAGAAAGGGTGCATATTAGGGGTTGAAATGCTCGGTTTTTGAGATACGATTCGTAGATTTTTTATGTACTAAAATTAGACTCGTATTTATAAATAGAATTGCCATTTTATCGCGAGAGAAGTTATTAAGAAATAGGAGTACTGAATAGTGCGATTTAAAAATTTTTAAATAACGTGCAATTTAAAAATTTTGTATTTTTATATTCAAAAACTTATATCGTGATGATCTCTTCCTCGAATAAACATTTTTTATTCATTGATTTTATTATTATGAAGAAAGATGCTATTTGTGTAAGGAAAAATTTAAATCGCATAGTGAATAAATAAAAATTGCCTAAATAAAGCGGAAAACTTGTTTAAATATCATTCTTGTTACGGGGGAAGTTGATACACAGTTTTCTGTTTAAAAAAAATAAAACACGTTTTATCGGTCGAAATAAGTTTTTATAATTACCAATTTTATTTATGATAATAAATAATGATAAGTAATAATATTAAATATTACTATCTATTTATAATAATGTGTACCTTTTTAATTGCGTTAAATATAAATTTGCGGTCGCTTCCGTACTAAATTGAGTGTAACCAGTTCTACCAGGTAACCACAAAACGGACACCAAATATCGAAATTGTCAAAGTTTATTTGTTCCAACCGTGTAAATTTTGAAAAAGATAAATCTTTAATTAGAACCAGAAATGACACATATAAATTGTTTTAAAAGTAGAAAATTCTTTCAATGAAAATTAATAGAAAGACTGAGACATATATCAAGTATTATAAGAAGCACGATAATTTAGATATTTTATGTTTTTTCTTCGTACGATGTGCATTCTGTGCAATTTTGCGTCTTTAACCTGTTAACCGTGTAATTTCTTAATTAGAACCGTTTTCATAGACAGAAATAGAAATGAGTAAAACAGAAATAATTTTGGTTAGATCAATTTTAATTTTTACAACTGTAAGCATAATAAAATGTGTTTCTAATATAAATGTAGTGGTGGATTGGAAAGCAAGGAATTCCTAAGAAAATAAATTATCAGGACCAAAACATCGATAGTTCGTGGAACGAGTTGACACCAAAGTGTCAATCGGCCTACCTTACGCCAATCTTTATGAAATTTATGTATAATGTACTTTTCGTAAAAATATTTGACACGTATTTTTTGTTCTCGGCAATCGTCTATGTTAAAGGGGCGAGAGCCACCCCCTTTGGGGATGCGAAACCTTTTCCGACGAATATCTCGAAAACTATCAAAGATAGAAGGATCGTGTAAACGAATAAAATTTGTGTTTTCCAACGACGAATCCCACGATGCAAACTGTTTTCTAAAATATCTATTTTAAATAATTTATCTAAAAATAGCGCAATCTTAATATTGCTTTCGGTTAAAAATTAACACATTTTCTTGAAAACTTGTTTTGAATACTATATCTCGATGCTGTAACTGGAAACGTGAACAAATTAGAATCTAGATTTTTGTAAACGCTATATTATATTTAAATTGTTACACTCGATGCGCAAAGCGGAATGCTTGGGTTGTTCCTTGTTTATAAATATACGGTAGCTCTGAAAAGAGCTTCTTTTATTCTCAGACATTCGTTTCTGTTTTTAAGTAAAGCCAGGAGAAACGATCAATGTTAATTATTAAACTGTCCCCAATTTCGGGGGTGGTTTCCACCCCTTTAACGTGCAAGATTGCGTATAAAAACAAGTACGAGTCGAATATTTTTACGAAAACTATATTATACGTCGTCAAAATCGGCGATTGACACTTCTGTATGTTTCCTTGTCAATTAATATGTTAAGTGCTACGCTGGTTCTTGTGGAACGATGCTGAAATTTATATTTAGGCGTAGTTGATTCTTAAGGATCGACGGTATGAATTTAAAAAAAATAATAGCTTGCAATTTATTAATAGGTTTTATTCAAATATGGTAAACAAAGGTACAACTTTCCTTTGTAGGCTTTTACAATTTTTTTTCTTATATTCCTCACTATTTTTCGACCAAATGTTTTGTATTAATTTCAAAAAATGATAATTTATAATTCATTAATGGGTTTCGTAAACCACGTTAAACAAAGATACGACTCTCTTTTGCAAGCTTTCGCAATTTTTTTTCTTGAATTCTTAGATATTTTGCGACCATATGTTTTTAAATTAGTATCATGAACACAGTCCAACGGAAAATCGACCAAAATCAGCGTAGCGTTTAACGTGTTAACAGGTTAAATTTCATATAAATGCATAAAAATCCACAGTCTTGTAATACGATTGAATTAAAAATGACCGAAGGTTGATAGCAAAATTAATAATATTTTGAGTTTCAAGCGAATCCTTCCAATTGTTGCTTCTTTTATCCTAGTTAGGTTAAATTTCATATAAAAGCATAAAAATCCATAGTCTTGTGATACGATTTGATTAAAAATGACCGAAGATTAATAGCAAAATTAATAATATTTTCAGCTTCAAGCGAATCCTTCGAATTGTTGCTTCTTTTATCTTAGTTAGGTTACATTTCATATAACAGCATTCAGGATTTTTAAATCCGCAGTCTTGTAATACGATTTGATTAAAAGTGATCGAAGACTAATAGCAAAATTAACCCCTTGCACTATTACTTTTTCAGTAGCTACACATATTAGCAATAGCTATTCATTGCTTTTACACCGTGTCAAATTCAAAACACTGAAATATTATTCGCAATTTATATTTGCTAATTTTCAGTTTTATAGATTAAAATTACAGTTAAAGATAAAATTAAACTTTATCGCAGATATAGTGTGCCTTTGTAGTGTTTGGATAATAATCTGTGCCACGAGTGTGACTCGTGGTTGTAAGCCAAGGGGTTAATAATATTTTCAGTTTCATGCGAATCCTTCCAATTGTTACTTTTTTTATTCTAGTTAGGTTAAATTTCATATAAAAGCATAAAAATCCACAGTCTTGTAATACGATTGAATTAAAAATGACCGAAGGTTGATAGCAAAATTAATAATATTTTGAGTTTCAAGCGAATCCTTCCAATTGTTGCTTCTTTTATCCTAGTTAGGTTAAATTTCATATAAAAGCATAAAAATCCATAGTCTTGTGATACGATTTGATTAAAAATGATCGAAGATTAATAGCAAAATTAATAATATTTTGAGTTTCAAGCGAATCCTTCCAATTGTTGCTTCTTTTATCCTAGTCAACAGGTTAAATTTAATATAAAAAACATAAAAATCCACAGTCTTGTAATACGATTGAATTAAAAATGACCGAAGGTTGATAGCAAAATTAATAATATTTTCAGTTTCAAGCGAATCCTTCCAGTTGTTGCTTCTTTTATCCTAGTTAGGTTAAATTTCATATAAAAGCATAAAAATCCATAGTCTTGTGATACGATTTGATTAAAAATGACCGAAGGTTGATAGCAAAATTAATAATATTTTGAGTTTCAAGCGAATCCTTCTAATTGTTGTTTCTTTTATCCTACAATCTTCTTCGAATAAAAAAAGGTATCTTATCTCGAATATGTTCCTTAACGATCGAAATTATATATCGTGGTTGTGGTTGATCGCGTTGGAGATAGTCGAAAGTTTTTCCGTAAGATCGTGTGTGGAGATAAGGAGGAACGCCATTAAGTAGAAAAACGGTTTCCGATACTGGTGCAAGAGGACTGGGAAGAAACGTGGTGGACGCGAGTCGGAGGGAAAATATCAAAGAGAGAGGACGGTGCACGCGGTGAATCTCAATTACTATTCTTTTGATTTTCTCACTAGCCTTTTAGACGTGCCCGAAAGGGGGTCGTGATTAAAGTCTTTGGCGTCGCGTTACACGATGATCTTAATTTTATCAGTTGAGACGCGTCTGCGTGAAGTTTCCTGGTAATTTAGAGTTTAGCAGCGTTCCGCCGGGTCTGTCGAAATTTGCAACGTCTTGGGATCACCTACGGCCTACCTTACGATGTGTTAATTACTCTCAGCCTGTTCTTGGTGTACACAAAGTGGATTAATTTGACGTTGTAATTTCTTTCTCGTTCGTTTACATCGATATCTTGAAGTTAAAAAATCCGACACTTTGAAAATGATAGAAATTTTATTTTCCAATATTTTTAACCCGCTTATAAGTGTTTAATATACGTACATGTTTTCTTTAATCAATTTATTCGATTTTAAATTATGTAAATGAAACTTAATAAGTATGCAATATTTTTTTATCGATATAAAGTAGGTTTGTTAGATTCCTAAGAATTTTTAATTATTAGGTTGTCTCAAAAGTTTCTTTCGTTTTATTAAGTAATGCATACATAATATTTTGTTTTACGATATATTATTATTTTATACAGAATGCATTTTGCGCTATTATTCCTCCGTCTCTCGTTTAATAAATAAAGCTGAATGTTTATTTAAACATTGCTAGACGAAAGCATTGCGTGAAGATAACGGAAGAAACTTTCGGGACAAGCTAATATTTTAAAAAGTGTATATTATATAGAAAGAAAACAGTGTTGAGATATATTGTTATTGTTGTCAGTGTTATTTTTATATCGCATCGATTACGTGGTCATTAGCGACGACGGTGGTTTAATTTTCTTAGATTTTCTACTTGTTTATTTCTGTCGAGCATTTTAGCATATTTTTGATGTGGTCTGGCGAGGTGTTAAAGCTGTTTCGCATTTTATTTTATGTCTTCGTTTTTATGTTCCGGTAGATGTACATTCGTAGAGTATACAGGCTGTCCCAAAAGGTCTGTAAGTCCCTTTAAGAGATGATTCCTGAGATGATTTCAAGCAATTTTTACCTTTCCGAAAATGTCAAATTTAGCTTCGTTAACGTTATTAACGAAAAACACTGACCAATTAGAGAGCGAGTGAAGCGACTGGCCGCCAGTGGGAGCGTTGGCTCTGTGCCGCGCTTATGCTTTGACGAGCAGGTCAGAATGTATCGAACCAACTGTTGACGAGTATTGACGTTGACGTAACAACGAGCGAACCAGTCAAAATTCGCGTTTTATAAAATGCGGGCACGATTGACTTGTGAGTTAAGCATCACTAACGGAGCAATTGACATTTTCACTGACATATCACTGCCTTTCGTACTCAATTTTCAATGTATTGAGCCCAAAAATGAATAAAGAAAATTGTTATGTATAATTATTTTAAACTCACATATTTGTGATACTCCTTCAAAAAATAAGTAATATCTAATAAAAATGTTTTTTTGATTAAAAGAGATTTCGCATATTTTCCGAAACCAGCTACAACCTAGTGAGAATCACGTATGAAAAGCTAGCGACCGATAAGGGTTAATACGTTGTTTAAATATTATTAATTTTAGTAAAAATATTTTTCAATCATTCAGATCTATTTTGTCAGTAAGTTCGTTTAAAAATTTTTGTTACATCGAGTAACAGAAAAGCATTATGCAATACAGTTAGATTAATTTCAATCGCAGTTTAAACATCATTAACATTATCAATTTTCAGTTATTTCGATCATTGCATCAGAATCTTAAATATGCGTATACGTATTTTCAAGTTTATTTAAAAACGAGATTTTACCCAGTTTCATTAATAATACGTTCTCGGACAGTTTTAAAATATGATTAGCTCGCATATTCATATTGGAATAAATTTTAATCAATTTGAGGCTATCGATAATGAAAAAAAAAGCATGTCACGTGCTACGAGGTGTTCTCATTTCATTTTGTTTAGCCGTTGGCGACCTTCCGTGCTGTTCTTATGAATTAGCATAGAATAATATAATGCCGTGTTGGCGTATTCAAATAATAATAGTAATTAGGTAATGCCGCGAAGCAAAAGGAAACAGCGCAAGAGAACGAAAAAGCACAGGAACAGGATGCGCACAGTAACCATTAATTATAGAAGTTATTGAGCTTTTTTTTTCTGTTCTCTTAAAACATGTTCTGCTAAAAGGAATGAATAATTGAATTAAGGTTCCGGGACACAAAAAATAGTACAAAGAGAATCACCGAAACACTTTTATTGTTGAATAACATAGTATTCATAGAGGGTGTCTAAAATCGAATAATTTTATTGTTACGTGTTTTGTTTAGGTATCATTTCATTGGTTTCTTCGATCTTATTTCATGAAATTTGCATATACAGTTTAGTCACAAAAGTATCCGCCATCTTAGGTATTAATGTTACTTCTTTAAAATATAACTTTTTACTTTGTATATTCTGCTTTATTTAAAAAACGTTATACATTATTGTTAAATTAGCTCTTAATTATTTTTCAAAAGCAGATTACTTCTTTAAAATTTAATTTTTTGCTTTGTATATTCTGCTTTATTTAAAAAGCGTTATACATTATTGTTAAATTAGCTCTTAATTATTTTTCAAAAGCAGATTACTTCTTTAAAATTTAATTTTTTGCTTTGTATATTCTGCTTTATTTAAAAAGCGTTATACATTATTGTTAAATAAGCTCTTAATTATTTTTCAAAAGCAGATTACTTCTTTAAAATTTAATTTTTTGCTTTGTATATTCTGCTTTATTTAAAAAGCGTTATACATTATTGTTAAATAAGCTCTTAAATATTTTTCAAAAGCAGATTACATGTTTAAAATATAATTTTTTGCTTCGTGTATTCTGTTTTATTTAAAAAGTGTTATACATTGTTATTAAATTAGCTCTTAATTATTTTTCAAAAGCAGATTACTTCTTTAAAATACAATTTTTTGCTTTGTATATTCTGCTTTATTTAAAAAACGTTATGCATTATTGTTAAATAAGCTCTTAAATATTTTTCAAAAGCAGATTACATGTTTAAAATAAAATTTTTTGCTTCGTGTATTCTGTTTTATTTAAAAAGTGTTATACATTGTTATTAAATTAGCTCTTAATTATTTTTCAAAAGCAGATTACTTCTTTAAAATACAATTTTTTGCTTTGTATATTCTGCTTTATTTAAAAAACGTTATGCATTATTGTTAAATAAGCTCTTAAATATTTTTCAAAAGTAGATTACATGTTTAAAATAATTTTTTGCTTTGTGTATTCTGTTTTATTGAAAAAGTGTTATATATTATTGTTAAATTAGCTATTAAATATTTTTCAAAAGCAAGTTACTTTTTTAAAATATAATTTTTTGCTTTGTATATTCTGTTTTATTTAAAGAGCGTTATGCATTATTGTTAAATAAGTTCTTAAGATTAACAAAATTTTTTTATTATTAATATTCAAATCAAATAGGTATTAATTAGGAATTTATAATAAAAAGTTAACTTTATAAAATGATCCGATTCTCTTCGATTTATCTTATTCAATTTTCGCTTAGCACAAGAACTACCAAAATGATCAAAATGACTAATGCATAATTTTTCATAGAAATTTTATAAATTTATTGTGATACGTTTTGAAAGATTTTCTATAATTTTTTATAAAAAAATATGCATAATGATTTCTCTTCATTGCATTACATGTTTTTTCATATACCCTTAATTTTCTATTTCTTTGCTTCATATAAGTATATTTTAATCATCGGCAGTTCCAGTTTTAATACCTAAGATGGTTGGATATTTTTTTCCAACTGTGTATATATATATATATATTCAAGTTCGTTTATCATGGCAGAAATTTAATACATAAATTTTCAAGCTCGTTAAGCACGTTATTAAAATACCTGTCATGATAACGGATGCATCGTCAAGTGGGTTGAACAAAGTGTAATTAACAAATTATTAATTAATTAATTCGCGTTGACGGAAGGTGTGCAAAATACATGTATATACGATGAGCTTTAACCAGTTTGTTTTCAGACCGTGGCAAATTATTCACACATTTTTTCACAGTATACTTATAAATTCGCCCGGAATTATATTTCTCGAGAGAATTGTACTTTCTAAGGTTTAGAAACTCGAACAGCTACCGTTGTATATCTTCCGTTCGCGTTTCTTCGACGAATACTGAAACAACCGAAACCTAAGTTTGCGAGCGGTACGAAAGAATTGCTCCGCCGAGAATTAACGAAGTGGCGTTGATCGGTCAAAATCAATTTACTAATTGGTATATTCCGACATTTACGAAATCAAATAATCACGGTACGCTGTTCTGTATTATAAATTTACTCGTTACATTTAATAATGAATATGTTGCTCGATCTTAAAGATATACGAAATCAAATAATCACGGTACGCTGTTCTGTTTTATAAATTTACTCGTTACATTTAACCCTTTGCACTCGAAAGACACATTTTTGCGATACTCGTCCCGAGGAACAGAGAATGGATTTTGACAAATGCTTTCTAAAATATTGCACGAACCAAAATTATCAAGCTTAAGATTCAATATTAAGTCTTGTATAATGTAAAGATACACGAAAAGTTGAAATAAAATAATTATATTATATGCGATTCGAGTTGCTGCATTAATCTACTTGGTGAGTGAGAGTCACCTCTCGAGTGCAAAGGGTTAATAATGAATATGTTGCTCGATCTTAAAGATATACGAAATCAAATAATCACGGTACGCTGTTCTGTTTTATAAATTTACTCGTTACATTTAATAATGAATATGTTGCTCGATCTTAAAGATATATCAGATATGAATTCGTGTTCTTTTTTTATTCCTGTTCTATTTTTTTTTTTATCGTTAACCCTTTGCGGACTACCGCCGCATATATGTGTTCTGCGGAAACCATCAATTTGGCCGAGGAACCCAAATATGCGTGTCCCAAAGAAACGCGTTGCTATGGCTGAGAAACGCATATATGCGTTCGCCAAAAACAACTTTGTGCGTGTACTATCTACATATACGTCTATAATTTGACATCTTCGAGCGCTATGAATGAAAATCGCTTAACTCTTTGGGACACGCTGGGATTAAAAGTGTCCCACCTTTTTGATGCACCGGAATGCATGATGAGACATTTTTAGTCCCACCTCGACTTAGGGAAAAGGATCTGCCTTAATAAGTACCATTCATGAACCCATATGGCCCCTATAATAACAAATTCAATTAAATTATTATTATTTTTTATATTTTTACATTATATGATTCCTTTAATAGTAAAAGTATACCAATTTTGTTATATTTAAAACGCAATCAAATTTCTATGCAACATGGGTCCATTTTATTATCTGAAATCCTGTGCCGCAAAGAGTTAAAGAAACGTTTCTGCTGAAACGCGCGCTCGTCATTTTAACCCTTTCGCTACGGGCAGGTTCTCCGCCACGATACTCCCGCTGCGCGACACCGATCGTCAGCGCGAGGACCGCGGTGGAGATCCCGAAAATTTTTTTCTCCAAACAGGGTATTTATAACGTCTTAACATGCGCACTTTTATTTACAGTATGAGAACAAATTACATTATGCAATTGTAAGAGTCGCCACTACCTGCGACGGGACGGCGCCAGTAAATGGGCCTCTTGAGTGGTGGTGTGAATGTATTTATGGTTTGCGAGTGAGACTGATCCGGGTATGTTTGGAAAAGTGTGACCGTGGACGAATCTTGGGTGGTCGAAAGAATGTTAGCGAAGAGTGTCTGGGTTATGTCCAGCGTGTGTTTGAAACCGAGAAACTGGGCCGTGGGAATGAAGTCTACGTGACTGCGTGATTGGAAGGGATGGATGCGAAGATTTTGAGTGCGAGTGAAAAAGGGATGTATGTGGAAAAAAGATAGAGCGATCGAGGGATGTGCATTTAAGCGAGTGAATGTTCGGGGCGCGAGAGATTTTGTGGCAAGAGGGCAGTAAGGAAAGAGAGTAGCGAGGAAAGACATATAGTGATTAAGAGTATTGTTATTATTATTGAACTTCAGTTATTTTTATTGTTTATTGAATAAAACCAAATAATTCCCACGCTCCACAGAGCTCGATTATTCTGACAAAGACTTCAGAAAGTGTTAGTGACTTCCGTTTTCTTCCGTTCTTCCGTATCTTCCGTTTTATTTCCGTCTCTCTCTTTTTTTTCCTCCCTTACACAATATAATCAAATAATATAACATAATACAATATAATTGTAAGCATTCAGTTATTTCGGAATAATGCAAAATAAAATACTATCAATGCATGTCTAGAGTGAGATACTTATGGAGAGCGGCTAGTCGCCCGTAGTATCACAGTGGCATCTTATGGAGGGCGACTATAGTCGCCCGTAGTAGCGAAAGGGTTAAGTGACTATCACGGTAGCGGCTCGGCCCCACATGGTATTACTCAAAGGGTTAATTTACCAGTTAGCTGAGGTGACATTTTTGGAAAATGTGTGCCTAAATTGTGTCTAAAACTAAACAAAATTAATTTTTAAATATATATGTTTAGTGGCGAGTGAACAATGGAAGGAAAAGGTTAGGAAGCGTTTCGTCCGGGGCCTGCTAGTGGACTCGTCAGTAAGGCATCCCAGCAGGCCCGTGCCTTAGACGCGGGGATGTTGAAGTTAGGAAAGGGATTCTGGTGGTGGAGCGTAGGAGGGCCGCCACAGATGCATACTTTAAACAGTAACTTTTAAATCACACGGTCCCATAGAGGGTTAAAAAACAAAAAACGAGTTGAGTCATGATCAGCGACTACAGTCGGCCATAGTAGCGAAAGGTTTAAGTAGGTATAAATTTCGATTCCACTCTTCAAACCAGTTTCAAACTTCAAATAAATGATGACAATAATTTGATCGCCCATTGAAAATCGTTCGCTTTACGCAACGAAGCGTTGAACGTTGTCGCGATGTTGTGGCCCAATTGAAAAATACCGCTTCCCGTTTCGAAAGGAACAAAATAACGCACAGTTTGGCTCCGGTTACAAGGACCGGTGAACACAGTGATTCTTGCCCTCGAAGTTAACCGACAGAACGATGTACAAACATTACTTTCCAATCCTGTAAACGTCCGTCCCTGATATTGGATTCCCGGTGAAGTTCACAACTTTCCTTGGAACATCCTCCGCTCTTTTCCGACTCTTCGAATCCACTAGCGAAACTTGATTCATCTAACTTGGTCCCGTGGACCTTGCCGCACAAAGTCTTCATTCCGGTGAATCAACGCGGAAAGAAAATTTCTAGGAATCCTACCCTCGGGTTCGCGATTCCTATTCTTTCGCAACCTCGATGGTAACTCTTAAGGAAATGTAGTTCGTACCAGCTGTTTCCGGGGTTCGATGGGTCGGATTAACTCGCGCGACATCAGCTTGGGAGGGAATTCCTCGTGTCAAAGTCCTCGGCAATCTTAAGTGGAGATTGTCGACAAACTTGTCATATTATATTATTGAAAAAGTTGGCTGAGCGTTCGCGTTGCTTCAATTAGATTTCATGCCGGTATAATTGCTACTTAAAAGTTCACGAGTTCTTCTTTGTTTCTGAGCAACGCGGTTATTGTACAACCGCCTGGTTCGGGTATTGCTTGAGGAAAAAATTCAAATTTTCTTCCGTATGCATTGCATCTAAGGTAACATTATTTTGGTGAGCGAGAAATGGAAAATAATACGATATATATTTATTGTATTGATCGATAGGTAGGGATGCTTATTCTTCTTATACAGGGTGAGTCTGTTAACGTGACGACCTCAAATAACTTTTGAGGTATGTTCGGTCCTAAACGGCTCCGAATAAATTAGCAACGGTCCTAAATCAGATCATCACGGTTTATGACATGGTAGGCTAGAGACAGCTAATTCTTGGGTGCCATCTGGCTTGCAGACTATCGATGGCACGTGCAAGTTTTGGGTCCGAGTAGCGGTGCCATGTCATAAACCGGGAAATACCAAGGGGGTAGGTTGCCGCGAGCGAAACTGTTTCGCCAACCTGGAGGATCACGTGGCGACCAGAAGACGGTCTTGTTGCCAACTCGCGGCCTACCTACCCCGTAAGATGGACACGGTTCCCCTTCCAGAAAATAGCACGCCAAGGGCGTACTGGAAGGGAGGAACTGTGGCTATATAGCGAGGTGCAAAACGCGCCCCGATAGATTGATAGACATTCTTAGACATTTCGATACATTTTGGTTATAGACCGCAGGGTAAGACAGTTCGGTCTTACCCCCTGTAGACATTCATACACATTTTCGATTAGACATAGCAAGACAACGTGAGACACCGTTGCACATTCATAGATACTTGTATATCGACAAGGATACAAACTTAGATACAGTCCACTAAAACACATACGAAGGGGATTCAATAATTCGGTTGGATACCACCGTGTCGTTTATTCATCGCCAATTACGGTCGACGGTGCGACGCACAAACAAGGTATTCGTTTTACGAAAAAATGTTTTATACAAAAGTTGCATGGTACCTTGGGAGACAAATATAGAGTTTTTTACTTAAATATAGTTTATAAATATTTAATTATTAAGAATTGAGTATTGGTAAGTGATTGTGACGCGCGATAATAGACTATTAATATTACAGTAATTCCTTAATTACACAACACTCTCATTTGACGTTCTCTCAGCACACTGTTCTACTCTCGGTTCAACACTGTCCCACCTACGTTCAACTCTTTTTTACTCTACTCTACGTTCGACACACTCTCACGTTCCGTTCAACTCTCTCATCAACACTGTCCTCCGCTTTCTCCAACTCTCCCCGTTCAACCCTGCTTTCCCTTCGGTCCAACTCTCCCTCCGCCTCGACCCATCGTCCGTCCGTTGGGTCCGGTCCCTGTCCCGTTGCGCCTTTATTGCCTTCCATAAACTATGAGTTCTTAAAACTACGAGTTCTTAAAACTACGACACTACACATATGGTGATCTTATCTATTTTGTATTTCCTGATTTGTTTATTGAGATATTAGGGTCACCTTCAGTTTTTTAAATGGAATGTGTAATTTTTTTTCCGGATTCTGGTAGACCATCAAATTCTGCGTAAGAAAGTCTTACACAACTTGGTAATTGCGATGAATAGTTACTGAGATATTTGTAAAAGAAGTTTTATTTCAAGCGGTGCTCGAAGTGCTGTCCGTTACAGTCAATGCACATATGTGATCGAGTTGTTAGGGAGCGAAGAACTTTTTTAAGTGTTTCTGTAGTTATTGCAAGTACCAAGTTGTACGATACTTTTTTACGCAGAATTCGATGGTCTACAAGAATCCGGAAAAAAAAATTGCACATTCCATTTAAAAAACTGAAGGTGACCCTAATATCTCTGTTTATGCGTCAGAGCGTCGAGGGTTGTCTTCGCGACGATTGACTGACGCGGGTTCTGCCCTCAGAAATCGTATTCTGACTGGAACCCTTAATTTATGTTTAGTGGACTGTATTTTTGTGTGTTTGAATGTTTGTATGTTTGATGCTTGTGTGATTGTCTTTGAATGACTGAGTCTGACTGTTTCTTGATTTTGACCGATGCTTGTTGCTGTCTAGATGTTGACTCGCGTCTTGTGTTCTTGTTTGGTATGTCTAAAATTTCGTGTCTGTTGTGATTGGTTGGGTGTGTCTGGAGTGGGTGAATTCTGGGTCTATTGGATGATTTTTGTGTTATGGGTGTGTCTAGTGTAGCGAAGGTGGGAAAAATGTGAAGTAGTGAGAAAGGTTAGTGGGAAAATGTATAACTGTTTTTGTCTATTGTTTTCTCCGCTAACGGCGTCCTGGTCCCTTGGCTTGGGTCAGGCGCGTCTGGTGTCCAGGTAGGACGTTTTTCCCCGGCGATTGCTTGTGAAGTACTTCGCCTTTTTACGGAACTGATTATTTATGGCGGAACGGCAATTTACGACATAACAAACTGAATAAACAAATTAGGAAATACAAAATAGATAAGACCACCGTATGTCCCCCAAGGTACCATGCAACTTTTGTATGAAACATTTTTTCGTAAAACGAATACCTCAAAAGTTATTTGAGGTCGTCGCGTTAACAGACTCACTCTGTGTAAATTTAATGTGTTCTAACGAAATAGAATAATGGAAATGTTTGGTTCGAAAGTTTGATAGCAAAACAGTATTTTATCGCTTTTATATGTATTATCGCTTCAGTTCTTCTTATTTAACTTTCGAGCGTATAAAATGAAAAAATAATTGAAGTTATACCCAGAAGTTTATAAATACTGACCATAGTCGCTAATAACCAAGAAGTTGTTTTTTTATATGGCAGTTTAATGTCGCGTCGACATCTAGGTCGTTACAGACAAGGGATTCTGTAAAGACTCGTTCAAATTTTGTTATAAAGATTAGTGTCGATTAAGTTCTTGATCGTACTTTTTATGTGCTTCTGCGAGATTAGTACTGTGCCTGGTTCGATTTTGTACGTTCGCCTATTGGGTTCAAGTTTTTTACAATGGAACATGAAATGAATGGCTATGATTTTGCAGCAGTTACCGCGAAAGGGATTCGTCTTTTTAACAGGTATTTATGTGTGAATATGGAATGTCCTGTCCTCGGTCGGGCCATTACAGTTCTTTCCTTTCTCTTTAAATTCTCACTTCGAATTTGTTGGGAGAAATCTTTCACCACGTTGTGGATCTTTGTCGTTGCGACCGTAAATCTTCAACGAAAAAGAAAGAGAGAGAAAAGAGAAATACCGTTGTTGTTAGTATTGGTTTTACGTCGCACCGACTGCGTGATCATTAGCGACGACGGTGGTTTGAGTTGCTTAGATTTTGTTCGACACGTTTATTTCTATTAAGTATTTTAGTGTATTTTTTATATGATCTGATGAGGTTAACACTAGAACTACCGGAGGTTAAAGCAGACTTATTTGTATCAAAGAAATAAAAATGATAGGTATTTGAAAAAGTATCTATAATAAGGATAACAATTCTTTGTACCTATTTTTTACAAAAAGTCATAAAAAATCTCCAAAAATACATCGTTGTAAATTTATAAAATTTCTATAAGAAATTATGAACCAGTCATTTTGACTGGTTCGGTAGTTTTAATTGTTAAAGCCGTTTCGGATGTGATTTCACGTCTTCGTCTTTGTGTTTCAGTAAATGTACATTCGTAGAGTATATATATGGTTGTTAATCGTTGAGTTCGGTATAAACTGCAAAAGGATGGTTCTGTTCTTTCAATATGGTGTTGATGTGTTACTTTAGTGCAGAGGCGGGGAACCTTTTTAGCATTAGAAGCCACATTTAAATTAGGCAGTAATAAAGAAGGTCGCTATAATTTTTTTGCAATAGTCTAGAGGTGA
>SMSQ01018666.1:0-22904 GCA_019453375.1 Ctenoplectra terminalis | reverse complement strand
TGAGCATTTATAATGCATGCAAAGAACACGTAGGAAGCTATGCATTAGTCTTATTCCAACTTTACATGTATCTTCGGCCTCCGGTATATCGGGGCCTAAACGGAAAGGAAAACAAAATAGGTTTTGCGTTTAACGTGTTAAGTAGCGATCATAATTAATAAAAAAAGAAAAAAGAAAAATTACACCGACTCGTAATTCCTTAAAAATGATTTTTAAAGTAATTTTCTTCGTCTGTGAATTTCATTGAGGATGTTAACCGAACCGTATAATGTTTAGTTATTTTTTTATCGTTTTTTCAATTGAGAGGATTTAATGATAGATTTAAGAGAGCGTGTTACCGTGTTATTTACTATTGCTGCCGCGTTAAACTACCTTCGTTTATTTCATCTACCTGTTCTACATTGTCTACCTTATCTATCTGATCTACTTAACTTGCCAGATTTCCTTATTTTCTTCACATACCTAATCTGGATGACCCAGCTGATCTACTTGACCTACCTGATATACCTTTTTTACTTAGCCTACGTGATCCGAATGAGTTACCTTATCTGTCTTATTTACCTAATTTGTCTGTTTCGTTGATTTATCCGATCCTCTCGTTGCATTTGAAGTTGAAAAAAAAAGAAAAAATGTATCGGTATTGTAAAATTATTATCGACCATTACGGCACATTTTGGAATAAAGAAAAGTTAACGATTCTTTACGTAACCTAACTGGCAGCTATTTTGTATAATTAGTGACGCAATTATGCGTTGATAATTATCAGTTATTTTTCAAGTAGCTATTTTTTTTTTCTTTTTTTTTTCAAATGTAACTGCGAGGACAACGATCTCGAACTTACATTTTTAATATAACGCAGTTGGCTGAGGGTTACGTAATTCACAGGCGTGGAAATTACACGTCGCGTTAAAGTATTTATTTATGGGGCGGAACCTCGCGTGCTGTAAAATCGATGTTAACAGGGAAAGAAGTTAGTTAATTGCCTGTTTACTCGTGGCATAGTTCAAAAGTCGATGTACTGTTATTGAGTAACGTTCTTCGCTCATAACTTCGCGTTACAAAGACAGTGTGTTGGGACGTATAGGCAGAAGATGACCGAACTGTTCTCTAAACACATTTTTTTTTTTTTTCTTAAGAATAATTATTCTTATTAAAGAATAAGAATTATTAAGAATTATTCTTAAGAATAATGGAAATTAGGGAATCAAAGAATTACTTTCTTGGTAGAAGATTGGTGATAAAATTAGAAAATTAATAAAATAGAGAAGTTAAAGAAAAACAGTCGATAAAGAATGAATAAAATTGACTAGAAAAGGAATTTTGAAATATAATTTATTTTTCGAGTGAAATATTTTACATTTGAACACTTATCCCGTAGTTTGAAATTTATAATTTTTGGACGACTTATGTGACGTGTAATAATTTTGTTAGTTATTCAATAATCTTTAAGAAAAGATTCAAAGACCTATTGTTTCAAAGGAAAAGGTATTTTCTACAGAATGATTATCGCGTAGGGGACCGTTGGAATACTTTCTGCGTTTCACCGACCTCGAACGACTTTTTCTTGGCAAACTGTACGCGCCGGTAGTGGTGGTAGTAATTAACGATCGAAAGTTCGGCTCGTCTCGATCATATCTGGCAAAATCGTACGATCGAATCAGATTTCAACAACAGCAACAATTATTTCTACATGTTCCGCTTTGCTTTCAAATTGTACGCGCGCTCGAACTTGTTCCTCGAAATAAGATTGCTCCGCCATTCAGTTTGATAGTAATATTCAAATATTTTCAACAATCCGTTTACTTTTACCTGAGCTATATTTTCCAATATAAATTGTTAAAATATTTAGGTTCTTAAATTTTTTTACAGACCCGAAATGGTTCTAAGAAATTTTATTTCATAGAACAATTTATAATATTTTATATATTCCCAGCAATTAATTAAATATCTTATTAGGATCGTCATAATTTTATTCAAACTTTTGGAATTTCTATCTAAAAACCGAATCCTCTGAGAAACATTCTCTTATTCATAAAATTAAAATACCTTGATGTTTTATACAGATTTAAAAAATAAATATTATAAAAAAGTAGTTAATTTTGATTCAAAATCTCATAAAAAAAAAGAATACAGTGACTAATAATAAGATCTTAACTTATGTCTTCAAAATTTACTGGTCTTAACCGTGCTCGTATTTAAAAAAAATAAATAGCCTTATTTTAAGAAGAGCAAATCATTAACACAAAATTATTTTTCATATTCGTTTCTAAACCAGGAAATTTATCAAAGATTAAACACGGTTGGAAAAAGAGCTAAGGGTTGTAACAGGGTTAAATTACTTCAACAAGAAACATCGAACGCCAAATCCATCATAAACCGTTCTAATTGAATCGAAGTTTCATCCAAACATTCGCGATCTGAAACCAAAACCATCGTTCACCTCGCACTAATGCATTATTCATCGAACTCTGTACGACCGAAATTTACGCGATTGGGGGCGATCGTTTGTCCCATTTGTCGACAGATTGCTACCGACAGAGAAGCCGGTCGATAGCAATTATGCTTTACGTCACGCGGATTGCACGGAGCGGAGAGGAAAAATGCAACAAGCGGCCACGCGTTCACTTTTTGTCGCGAAGAATTTTCTCCGTGCCGGACGGTAAAAGCCTGCGGTCTCCTCTTACGTAAACTCCGCTCCTTTTTCGTTCTTTTCCCTCCTGTCTCGTGTTCCTTAAACGATTTCCCTCGAAACGCGTTGCAAAATTGAATGGCAGTGCTCGTTTAATAGGCTTGTGATCGTTGATTATTTCCCTTTTTTTTTCTCTAGTATAATGAACATTGTTGTGATCGTGTTTTGGTACGGTTGAGATAGAACAACTTTTTTGGAGTATCGAGAAATGGTTGGTAATGAGACAAAGTCGATTGAATGTAAAGTGGTATTTTTAGAAAAAATATTTCCCTTTCGAAAGAAGTTTATGGTTGTGAAGCTTTAATCCTGTGCGTATATTTTTTTAATATTATTCTATTTACTCATCACTGTATTATTATAATTTACAATAATTATTAATTCCTGTTTTTCACATTGAAATTTAATATGGTAATAGAATTTAATTTCTTTTTCTTCGGAAGAGAACAAAGTTTCAATTATACAGAATTAAAAGTTTATATTTCTTTTTTTTTAGCAGTAAGTTTATAGTTGTGAAGCTTTAACTCTCTGCGTGTATTTTTTTAATATTATTCTATTTACTCATCACTGTATTATTATAATTTACAATAATTATTAATTCCTGTTTTTCACATTGAAATTAAATATGGTAATAGAATTTAATTTCTTTTTCTTCGAAAGGGAACAAAGTTTCAATTATACAGGATTAAAAATTTCTAACTAATTCTTCAACTCACCATTGATCTGTACGCTGGTCGCACTGTTGTTCAAGAAACTAGCATCGTTATTATTCCCATTCCCATGAACGCCGTTCATTTTCGGCTCGACGACGGTCTTGTCATTACTCTCCGGCAATTCAATCTTCGTCTCGGTTCTGTAGTGCGGATCCGGGCTGGTCCTTCCACCCTCTACATATTGCTGCGACACGAACTGCGATCGCTGATGCCCGTTCTCCACGGGGCCGCCCTCTGACTTGCGATCCTGATCCAAGGTTACTTGCTGCTGGCCATCGTCCAGCTTCGCCTCGGTTGTGCACTCCTCTTCACTGGCGAACGCCGGATTGTCCATACCATCGGCTGTCGACATCTCGCGATACGCCTCGCCGAAAGCTTCTGGGCCCTCACCTAGTCACGATCACCCGGTATCGACTCTCATGCGTCTCGATTCTATAAAATGAAAAAGATCTTTGGTGAGAGAAGTGTTGTTGAACAGTTGAGAACTGTTTAACTAAAAAAAATTCCTGATTCCGATAAAAATGTACGTTTAACGTAAAATTGAAAAATAGAAATACATATGCATATTAATTGTAGCTTTTTTTACATTTTTCTCAAACTTAGGAAATTTTTTAGCGAAAGAAAAATTTGATTGGATCGAAAATGATCCAATGGACGCAGCAGGGTTAAATGTTTGGGGTTACGTATGGTAATAGTTTTCTGGGATTTTTATTTATTTATTTATTTTTTTCTTTTTTTTTCCTTGGTAATTGGTAAATACTGAATAATAAGTAATTATTTCTCAGCTTTTATAAATTCTGTATCGGGTTAAACGAGACATACAATTATAATTAAAATTGCAATTCTTCCTTTGATTAATACTAAGAATGACCGCGCTATAATTCCACGCTGAACAAGAATATTCGTCGATATCGGAAACGCATTTCTCAATTTCCGTTTCTTCATCGACCAACCCGCTTCCCAGTGACCGATTTCGGATCGCGGTGTGTAATTTATCTTCAGAGAAACTGGTACGTAAATCGATCCGATATTTCTTCTGGAGAAATTCAACGTGCAATCGATGAACGAGAATGGCTAACCAAATTTTTCATGTCCGCTGCGTTTCGATTTCCCAATTCATAGTTTATTTCATGAAATAAAATAATTGCGTTACACGAAACCTTGGAACTCGGTAGCTAGGTATTTGTCTGTTGGTTAAATGAACTTTCAGAAACAAAATGTGGTTCGTTATAAATTTCTTTCAATTAAAAGAAAAAAAAAAATGTTCCACAGTGTCTTTCCTCATTTAATGAATATCGTTTTTTATACATGTTATACTTCGGACACTCTCGACAAATATAGTCGTGTGTTCGAGTTATCACTCGTCACGTTACGTGAATCATGGAATTGTGTTCATCATTATCGTACGCGTGCAACCGAGGCTCGTATTAGAATGAACACGATACTAATTATAGTATCATGCCGTGGTCACGGTTTCTGTACTGCACTTTAATTAAATCGCTCGATTTTTTTTTTTTCTTCTACTTTTTTGTTGCGATCGCGTCGGATAAGGTTTCCTAAACGCGAACCACTGGCCGTTTATCAGCCATCGCGGTGGAATAGGGAATCGTTAAGGGATTGGACTACTTAGGGGCAAGATTACTTCCTAAATTAATTCTAAGTTCTTTGTGTTTCATTCTTGAGATATTATGCAGGATTAAACTTGCCTTTTTTTTTTATGGTAATTTCATAGTCTGTGTGCGCATAATTCCGTCTACAATTATTTAAGTTCACGGCTTAGGAGGTATGAACGAGAAATAGGCTTCTAAGTGATGTTGCTGTGATTAAAAGATACCTTTCTGTAATTTAGAAATATTATTAGAACTTCAAATTTCGGATCTTAAATTTTTAACCTTCGGTTTTAAAATCTCTCCGCGATACCAATCATTTCCCAAGGAATAAAATTAAAAGATTATTGAGACAAAGTGTTCGCAAAAAAACTCATGAGAGTAAAGTAATATAATAGTCGGTTAAAATTATTGAAATGTGTTTTGAAGTTGCTCCAAGATGCATCAAACCGCGCCCGCAAAAGAAACATGCCAAATGGTTGCGGACGCCATCGGTTCGGTCTGATGACGTCAGTGGTGAAGCAATTTTGAAACTTCGCACGAGACGAGCGAGACGGACGTGAGAACCGTGAGACATCCTGTCCACGCGTTTCTCCGTATTCTCGATATTCTTATATTCTTATCTTCTAAACGACTCCGTCTTTCAGTACACTTATCTTTCGACAATTTTAAAATTATATAATTGCATCTTGCAGTTGCGCAGCTTCTGAAGGACACCTTGTTGCGAGAGCAGAGTCATGTTTTGAAGTCAATCAATTTTTTGTATATTAAATATGCAGCGTCTTCTTGCTTCGTATATTTTATTTTGAAATAAGAAATTCAAGTGGAAACGAATCTTTTATTTTTATTCCGAAAAGAATGCAGCGCGTTTTAATATGGATCATCTTCGAATGTATATTATTCACAGCTTTATGACGCATCAAGATAAGTTAATAATATTTTGTTAAGAACTGATAAAAGATAAAGAAATTTTATTGCTCGGATAATAAATTTCACAAACACTGATAGCGAATGATACAGATCATATTTTATAAAATTCTGTAACATTTTTATCGCGTACAATTCCTACCGTGTTAACTAAGTTTTTCCTCTCAAATATCTTTTCAAATCTCTAAATTCTAAACATAAAAATTTTTGAGATTTTAAATAAACAATTTTAAACTCGACATGTATAATGTTAATTTCTTGAGAGTACACCATGTTGGTTTCTCTTCTAAGCTCTCTGTATATCCTCTACACCACCGTTTCGTTTCTTGCGAACCTCCCACCGCCCTTTTAGCGGGAGTCACGGTCTTC
Source organism: Ctenoplectra terminalis (assembly GCA_019453375.1). NCBI lineage: Eukaryota > Metazoa > Arthropoda > Insecta > Hymenoptera > Apidae > Ctenoplectra > Ctenoplectra terminalis. Next base: position 16,602 of record SMSQ01018666.1, on the reverse strand, counting down.
TCCGCTTTTTTTTTCTTCGATTTTGCTGAAACGTCGCGCCAACAAAAAGCCCCGAGACAAGAAAACGAGCAGAATAAGTTACGGCTCCTAAAAAGCCGCTCTCGAGCGGCGCGATCTTTGTCTCTGTCGGAAACCCCTTTCGTTATGACGATTTGAAAATCATCAGAAATTAAACCTGGTAATTTAATACAAACTAATCTCAGCAAAAAATCGTTCACAATTAAACGAAATTACACTTATAAAAATATGAATCCTATAAAAATAATCGCATTGCTTGAGAATTATACGCTACAATCGTTATTGGTAGGATTGGATCGATGCGCGTTTAATTTTAGTACGCAGAAACTCTTTGTGCTATAAACAAAAAAATGTAACGCTAGCTACTTCCTGTAGCAACAAGCAAAAGATGAAAAATTCTCGCCACTAGGATGCACAGGGTGATCCGAATAAATCAATGAAGTTATATCGTTAGTCTAAAGATTGTAATTCGTTAAATCGTCTGGTGAATCTCAAGCAATAATATTCTCCGCTGGAAGTTACGTAAAGATCCTTCAGAAGATCAGAGACTGCTTCTTTCTCGTCCTCCGGCGAAAGGCTCGAGTTCCGCCTCGGAACTTGAAAACCATCGCCGCGATATCGAAAGTGGAGGAACTCAGAAGGAAGCGGAGGACCGCCATTGCTGAGGAAAAGGTTCGATATATGGGAGAAAATTTTGAATCGAGCGATCTCAATTGGTGGTAGACTCCACAGACTAAGGTCAATCTTAGTCCTGTGGAACTTAATTTTTTTAAGTTTTCGGAATCAATCTTTTAGTTTTCCATCTACAATAAATTGCAATTCAAGTTCGACTTAGCTCCTACTTCCTAAAGCTACACCCCTAAGACCGAATTTCTGAACTATGCAATCGTCAATCAAGATTTCCAAGCCACTGTATAGAATTTCTTGAAATTAAAAAAATTTCCATCTACAATAAATTCTAACTAAAACACAACTCAACCTCTAACTCTTAAAAATATCCTCCTACCAACAAATTCTCTCTAATTATCCTTTTTCTAGCAATCCAATCGCCGATCAGGGTTTCCAAAACACCGTATAGGCCACCATCACTCGTAATTCCTATTAAACTCAATTTCTTGAGCTCTAAAAATTTTCCATTTACAACAAACTGTAATTAAAACACAACTGAACCTCTAACTCTTAAAAATATCCTCCTACCAACAAATTCTCTCGAATTATCCCTTTTCTAGCGATCCAATCGTCGATCAGGGTTTCCAAAACACGGTATAAACTACAGTCACTCATAATTCCTATTAAACTCAATTTCTTGAGCTCTAAAAATTTTCCGTTTACAACAAACTGCAATTAAAACACAACTCAGATCCCACTTTCTAAAACTACCCTCCTGGAGATGAATTCTCGCGAATTTGCCTTCTCTGAGCAGTCTAATCACCAGTTAGGACTTCCAGGACACCCTATAGTCCACGGTCAGACGGACGGTCGTGTTCGCGCGTGTACGTGTAAACGTTGCAAGCATATACTGCACCGAAAGCGGTTGACCCTGAGAGAGGCAGGCACAAAGGACTGATTCACCCCGGGGCCAGAGTGAAGTCCTCCGAGGAGAGCTCGCGTTCAGCGTTCACCCAGGTCGACTTCACCGAAGCTCCGTTCTGAGCAAGTGACATAATCCCATTGGTCTGACCGCCGTTTTCGATTTAACTGCTGGCTCATCGTAATTGGTAACGTAATCGTGGATCACGATACTCGTGGTCGGGGGGGTTAGAGGTTCGAATTGATCACAGAGCTGGGAATGTTTCGTGAATTTCTGATACGGGATGCTCGTGGAAAGAGGAATCGAGACGTTGGACCAAGTGTCGGACGTGTTATTTATGTGTATGGTTGTTGAAATATTTTTCTTGCAGAGGGATGTTTAGTTAGATAAAAGAGCGGAATTTTTTGTTATGTTCAAATTGAAATTATATCTTCATGATTTTTTTATATATTTTATTTTGAATACCTGTTTTTTTTTTTTCCTTTTAACCCTTCGCACTCCGTGCGATTCTTTATCACTGAAGAAAAGAAGTTTTATTTTGAACGGAGAAAATTACTGTTGCTTGCGAAAGTACTTGTTTTTATTTATTTTATAAGTATCCTTTTTCCTCTCGTAAACGAAACATAGATTTTTAATCTTGTAAATCATCACGATATCTTTGGAAGTTGAGCATAATCGTGTTGAAAATAGAATGTCTCCGCAGCGGAGCCAAAGGAGCGCTAAGGGTTAAGTCCATTGACGACGCATTTTTTATTCTTTCGCTCGCATTTTTTTATAATACCCTGGTTAATTAAATTAAATTGAATTGTAAATATTTAGTAGTAAACGGAAGAAATTAACGAATTAGATTTTATCAAATAAATAAATTCGGTTTAATTCGTACTTTCCAAGTAACTGAAACGTTTTCGCACATTCGACTCTGGTAAACTACAACAGAAACGAAATAACAACTAAACGAAACAACGCAGCGATTAACGAATTCGTTGCACGCACGAGCGATCGTCTGTCGAAACGTGCCGAATTTCCGCGAGCGATCGACGCGTGAAAAATAACGAAGGATATCAAGCTGGCGAGGGTGTGCTAATAGAGCGTGGTTGAATTTCGGTTTCGACCGAACGGCTGGTATGCATAGATAATGCAGAAAAGTTGCGCAAGGTTTCCTGTCGATTACGATCAAGGTGAAAGTCTTCGGGCTCGCCAGAGCGAAACGTTATCAGCAGGCGAACCTCGTAAATTATAGCCAGTGTCCTGCTAGAGAATGTCCTTTAACGACGAGTCTCGAAACCTTTTCTGGCCCGAGGATAATCGTTCATTTCAGAGACAAACTCGTTTCCTTCGTGGATGTCCTTCTTGTCGTCATTGGTAGTCTTCGTTCGTAATCGTGAGTTTTGTATTCAGTGAGTGTAAACATTTTGATCGATTTGTTGATAGCGCAGGACTTTTCTTGTTCACGGTGGGATGTGGTGAGAACGGTTTAATATAATTTTGAAAGAAATAAAATAACGATTGGAAGATATTCTTTCTGAATTAATTATATTAATAAACGTGAACTATGCTATGTTACGATCAACTTAATAAATATTTTCGGAAGCATTAGTCCAGAGAATATAATAGACTTTTCATAAATATTTGGTAACATAAGAAATTCTCCTTTAAGAAAGAAAATGTGTATGTTATGTTCAACAATTATTATTTTAATAGAATATTAGTCTAAAAAATATAATATACTTCCTATTCCAATTTTCATAAATATTTCGTAACATAAGAAATTCTCCTTTAAAAAAGAAAATATGTGTATTATATTCAACAATTATTATTTTAATAAAATACTAGTCCAAAAAATATAATAAACTTCCTATTCCAATTTTCTTAAATATTTCGTAACATAAAAGATTCTTCCTTAAAAAAAAAAAAAAGTAATTAATCTATAGAATATCCAAAAATCATCGTTTAAAAAAAAACACTAATTCAAAGAGTACAACGAATTACCATTCTCAATTAAAAAAAATATTCCATAATACCATAAATTCTCCCTTTTTTCTAAAAAGAACATGCCGCATAGAATATCTAACGAACATCGCTCAATTATTTCGCGTTTCATAGAATAGCTTCGATTAATAGGCACCATCTTCGGGAAATTATTTTAATTATCGATTGAGTCAGAACATTGCCACACACACACGAGCCCCACTTTAAAGTGGAATATTTGATGTATTAATTAGCGATTGTTGGACTAGCGCGAGGGAACATTGCGTCACAGGAATCTGTGTTACGCTTCGCATAATTAATGCATGAAGATCTTGACGAGACTCTTAAACCCTATTATATAAATTAATAAACTCGATATCCACAATTTTTTTTTTTTTTTTCTTAGAAAAGTAAAATCTTTCAAAGCTCCTTTCAGCAAGTTCAACATTTTTTTTTTTATTTGCCTTTCAATTTCGTTGCTCTCGATTTAGCGTATTCGTCGAATGACAGGAAATATTTATTAAAAAGACACACCTTTCAAGAATCTTGACGATTTTAAGCGACGAACAGTGATGTAACGAGGATCGCGACGAAAGAAAGCGCGAAGGCGTTCGAGCGTTGCACATGTACGCGCGTGCAAAAATGTCGGGTCGCATTGTCTCGCGTGCGATTAAGCGCGAGAAAGAGAGAGGAATGCCGATCCTAACGTACTTGAAAGATCGCAACCCGATCGGCTGCTGATAATTACTCGAATACAATCGATCCATGAATCTAGATCTCGTTGCGACCGAAACGATAATTCCAAGGTTGGCTTCGCGAAAATGACAGACTGGGGTGAAAGTGGACAATACTCTGCGTTTAAAAAAGAAAGGCAATCAAGAAAATATTTCTCTATATTCATTTTGTTTCTAAAATATTAAAAACCATTTGTTAATTTTATTTAGAACGAAAGAAAATTGATCCTGAATTTTTTCTTGTCACATTGATCCTCCATAACCAGAATATTAATTTAATAATTCCTTGATCAATAATTCCTGTTAATAAACTTGAATTAAAAATTAATAGTACAATAACAAGCGAATAAAATATAAATACACTGACATGTAGCTTAATTTTAAATTAAATTAATTCCAAATCAATCAATGCATAAATCCTAAGACAAATACAATGGCGTTCAAACACTTCTTGCGACCGCCATATGTACTTCCGCTGTAAGAAACCAAGAAAACCTCAGTAAATAAACAAAAAAAAAAAAAACCAATCGAAAAGGTACCCTTTTTGCAATAGAAACGTGAACGCGCAGCAGCACGATATGTAAACAAAAAATAGGAAGGTAAAGTCGTCGGAAAGCGACCGCGATTCCGGTGAGGCGAAGCAAACGTTCCATTACGCCGGGTTCCGTGATCGCGGCGCGTATTCCTCGCCGAGGAACGCGCCTCCTCGTGTGGAATCTTCGTCATTCGAGAAGAGGATATTATCTTACACGAATCCATACACCGGCGCCGGTATTATTAGACAAAGCCAGTGCCGTAGAGAATGACCATTAGAGAGACGTTGAAATGCGACTGTACCTATCCACCTTTTCCTGCCAGCACGCCCACGGTGCCGAGTTCCTTCGCTTCCATGCGAGTTCCTACGATCGTTTCGCACGCAATTACACGATCCGTCTATTGGTACGAGCACCGTGCAAAGCACTTTTTTTTTTTTTTCAGAAACTTGAATGAATTCCTTCCGACATTCGGTTTTAGATGACAACTTGTATCGTTTCAACGATCTCGGAGGTCTGGATAGTGATGATACTGGTGGAACTGGTCTTTGCGTCATGTACGCCATTTTGATACGATCGCAGCGATTTTTAAGCATATAGATTTATTTTTGGTTTCTTTCTTTATTTTATTCCTCGATGTTTCGTTGGGAATTAAATTCTGTTCTCTTAGTTTCTCTGATTTGGGAGTTGTAAGCGATGGAATTAAGGGTTTGGAAATTTGTGTTTTTAATTTTATCAATAGGATGTTTGTCTATTTTTTATTTTGAAATAAATAGATAAAGAATAAAGGGTAACTCTTGTTAATATTATATCGATAAAGGATAAGTCTTAATTTTGTTCATCGTATGATTGCTTTAAATATGTTTTTTGATGACTCTAGAATGGCGATTAGTTTTATATTAAGGAAGAATTTTAGTTTGAGAGAAACGTTCGCAAAATTTTATAGTTTTGTCGAATTCGCCAATCTTGATGGGAAATAAAGGCAAGAAGAAAAGCCCTAGGAATCGGTAATTACCAACAGCATTGTTCGCAAAACTTGAGACTGCCTCGAACGCGAATGAACGACCGGTTACAAACTATTGTATGCTTAATTACAACCGTTGTAACCGTTCAATTTCATGGTTCCCGATAAAACAACCACCCTATTGTGCATTACCCTCGAACGGGGATAACAATGAAAACGGGATATTTTTCGAGCTCTGCGTCAAAAGTGTGCTAACAGCCGCGCTTTTTAATTACACGTAGCTGCACCGTAATCATTGCTAAACAAGCTGCCTAGGCCAACCGATAATTAACTCTTAAACGCTGTTTTCCACCATTACAAACAACGAACACCTATAATTTTTCTATTTTTCCGTTTTCTCAACACATTTGCATCATTCGTGGCGAATAACGTTTTACTCTTCCATGGAATTCTATAAAATAATATTTTTACGGAGGCAAGAATGAACGGATGAATATTATTTTCAAACTTTGCGTCAATTATTCCAATAAAGAAGGATTCCTTAAAAATATTTTTAAACGTCCTTTTTCTTTTTAGAAATAATTAAACAAGTGTAACTCCTGCGGTGATATGTTAATATTGGGAATAATTTATCTGTTATTCCATAATCGATGAATAAACGATCGAAAATAGGACTCGTATCGATAAATCGAACAGAAATATTCAGATATATCGGAGACTTTAAAATGTTGTCTTACCGGTTTCTAATTGGCTGTTGACACGGTTATTCGAGACTATTTTTTGTGCGTTAAATTTGAAAAAGAAAAAAACGCCAGGCTCGTTAATCCATAGTACTGTAAATTTTCGAAACATTTAATCGATGATTACGATATCGAGTTTCAATTGATAATTCCGACGCATTGGAGGAAAGTAAAAGCGGTGAAAGCTTGGATATAACAAGGATTCTATTAGACCCGATGCATCGAGTCGTGCAAGTTTAAGCAGAAGTGAAACTTTGGTAAAAAGAAAAAAAAAGAAGGGACGTATTAAAAACTAGTCTGCTCACGCATAAATTACACGTGCCATAGAAGTCGTAACAGTGTTCTGTGCGCTTGTCGATGCATGTATTGTGCAACGATGCTCTCTAGAATTTCTTAAATGTCAGAGGGTTAGTCTGTAGCGCTTCGATCCGATCTTCCTCAAAACCCATCTGGTACTTTTCCATTTTCTACCTCAAATTTATCTCATCCGAATCTTCTGTGTGAATCCATCGCTGATTAATAATTAATAAATGTAAATTGTATAATTCTGTTCGATTGTCGTTTCGATTAAAAAAAAAAACAAAAAAAGAAAAACACACTTTTTGCACACCGTTATCATCTCTAACGCAGCTGAATTAAATTGATTTCCATTTATATTAGAATAAAAGATCCACTCAAGGGTTGAAAATGAATATTTTATTTTTCCATATTTCCAAGTAAATACCGCAAAATTCGGGATTCGCCTAAGTAAATGTCGTTCTTTAATGAATGCACCGCCAGTTGCACACCACGCTTGCAGTCAGCCGTCCCGAATGACCTTTCTACCACACGAAGCCGGCCGACAGCGGGATGATGATGATGATGATGATAGTGTTGGACTTTGCAAGGCGCATCCTCACCAGTCGACAACCTATACTCTTGCTTCTATGGAGAGGAAGGGGGCCTGTGTTACCCAAGATACTTTACTTTCTACATTCCTCGCGAGACAATACGTACACCCACGCAATGTGCTCGTGTACCTGTCTCTGTGCAACAGAGTTATTCTTGTGGCCGAGTCGGGGACCATTTTCTGGGAGGCTTTGATCTACCAGATATGTTTGATAACGTTTGACAATTTTCGAATTGATATTGTGGCGATTGGAGGAGGGTTGTTGTCGTTTGGAATGGATTTAAATATATAGTATATATATATATATATATATATTTATAATTATTAGTAATTGATTAATATTAAAATATATGTATATATTTAAAGCGGACATTCGATTAATTTTTTATTTTATGTAGAAAATTGAAAGAAGTAATGTGCAAAGGTTGAGATTCTATTTTAGTGGAATTTTGGTATCGAATAAAAAATGGAAAGGAATTACCTGAGAAATATGATTCGACTCCTATGATATTAAGTAGAAAATGAATTTGAGAAAAATTATTATTATTATTATTATTCTTTAATATATCAAAATAAAAATTGTAAAATAAATCTAATTTTTATTACCACGTTATATTAATAGTATTAAGAAACAGTGTAAAAAATGGAGTAGAATGGAAAGGATTGTTGCGGAGTGAAATTTCCTGTATCCTCTGGACGCGAATATTTTTGTTTCTCAAAAACGTGGTTGGATTCGTTCGATGTAATATTACTCCAGTAATCTCCGTCATATGGTCGCAATAAGACGGATCAGTATAAAGTTTCGCGTTAATGACATAATCAGATCATGCCTTTAAGCGAAAAGATCAAATCGTGGCAGGAAACTTTAACAGCATTATAATTTTACAGAATTATATTTTACGTCGTAAATACTATCATACGAAACACTAATTATTGAACAAAAAAAAAAAAAGAAGTACAAATATTCTTGTAAGTAAAACACATTAAGCCTCCTAATTTATTTACTCCTATCCATAATAACTGCATTAGCTCTTGCAACAAAGTAACGCGCAGGATTATAAGTGCTATTTATAAACGTAAATCCTTATAAAATGTTGCATATCGGTTGCATGGTCAAGTCTATCAGCGAACAAATAGGCGCAAGGACTCGAAGTTCCGGTTCTATCAGTCGAGTTAACGACATTGGACCATTGATAGGGGAGAACTCGATTCCAGTCGCGAATATTTTTATATCGAAACGTGAAACGGTGGTACGATATAATATAAACAAACTCACTTTTTATTTCATCGTTAATATCGCGATAAACTTAATATTTTACGATTGCGTGAGATTATTAAATCTGTATGCTTTAGTGAAAAATATTTTCGGTACGAATGAAAATAGTTTTAAGAAAGTTCATTGTTCTGTTTTAGAAATTGAGAGGATTCTGAGAATGTGAAGTGAGCAAGAGTGAATTATGGTTGTTCCGAGGGTGAATGAAGTGTTTGGGGTGAGACTGGAAAAATGATCTGCGTTTGGTGAGTGGAAATTAAAAAAATATTTATATCTATTTTATTCTTATTACCCTAAATAAAAATTCTTTAATTTTATTAATGACTTCTGTTCAATGTGTTCGATGTTTTATTAATTCTATTATACAAAATATTCTAAAATCCTATGGAAGTCATAAAAATCTCGAAATAAAAATTTTAAATTCATTTTAAAAGCGATGTCGAAATACTTAGATATTTTTACACAGTCTCAGGACATTGTAGAATTTTTTTTAAGTTACCGTAAAGGTTTCAGTCAATACAGTTAGATGCACGATTCTTCAAAATACTCAAAGGAATATAATATTTTAAAAGAAACTTGATAAAACGTATAAAGAAGGTTTAATAACACGATACACGTTTAATAAGTCCAATATCGAGAGAAACAGGAAAGCTTAAATATCACAGCACGGTCAAGTCTATTAACGGAATCGCAGTCTCGCAGTTCCGGTTCTGCTGGCCGAATTAGCATACGATAACATCGAACCAGAAGCGATCCGATCGATTTCATCCAGTACAACATTTCCATGAAAAATTTTTCGACGTCACTTTCACTGTATCTGAAGTTGTTAAATATTGTTTAAAATATTTCTGAATTCGAAATTGGTAGGATTTTGTTTCAACCAGGAAATTGCATTTATTTCACTGAATTTTATTTTGGCATCGAACGAAAGAATTCGTATCGAGTTCATATGATGAAAGTTTTGCCGCTGGAAAGTGCCGTGGGTCACCGATGACCCACTGAATGGAGCGTTCAATGCCAGCCAATGTCCAGGTGAAATTTCTTAAAATCGCAGGATAAATTTACAGTGAAGCGTTAATTATTTTCAGCATGGATAACTTAATTTATAAAAAGAGAAAAGAAGTTTCGTTTAAATTAAAACAGGGTCTCAAAAGTGGGTTGAAATATGTGTACCGATACTTGATCGCTGAGTGTTTCCCTTAATTTTACTGGGTCGTTTAAGGGAACCCATAACCGAGCCTTAGCTACATGAGAAAGTACCGAACTTCGTGACCCATTTTCTCTCAAACCACTGAGGAAATTTTAATCAAATTCTCACGAGTATTTCACTAATAGCTCTAAATAAATCGAGTACACAATTTTTTAATGAACCATAATGCGCAGAAAATTATTTAAAAAATGATAATTAACAATCATTTTTTTCCCAAATTCCTGAACTCAGTATGTTTAGCAATCTTTTATTAATCATCACAAAAAGTTTGAATTTGCTTTTCTGAATCGTAAGAAAATAAGTTAAAAACGATTAAAGAAACAATTTTAAAAGAGAGCTTTTTTTTGGGGTTGATAATCGAAGACAATAGAGTTATTTGAATTTCTTTTTGAATGGTAGGTTCCTTTAAAAAAACAACTGAATAAAAAGCTGATACTATTTTTCCTGATAAAAGTTCTCTTCTTTTATGAAAGTTTAATAAGCGGTGAAAGTATTCCGACATGTGAGGAGAAATGTTGGATACAAAAAACCACTATTGAAAATGGTTAATCAACAAGGTGTTGCATGCTCGGATAACAAATTAATTTAATGAAAAAAAATAATTCTAGTAGAGTATGAAAAATTATGAATTCATACTTCCGTCTTTCACCCTTTTATTTAAGCGTTCGTTAGAACTATATTCCGATAGATAATATTCTTTAAATTAACTTTAACAGCCACTCGAATAGAATTTTAAAATATTAATTGTATTCAGATTTAATTCACATTCAAGGGTTTAGAATTGTTAGTATTTCATTCTGTGTTTACTTTTGTTTTTCTCTACTTTCTCTCTTTTTCTTATTTTTTATATTCGATGGAAAAATAATTTTACAAAAAATAAAAGGATAAGAAATTGTCGAAGCAAAGGTAGAGTTATGCTTCCGTGTCGTGTCGACCATGTTGACAACCTATTGTCGCGACGTATAATGAACTCGTCGTTGAAATCACCGGTTGCTCGCCTGCCACGCATTGAAGTCTCCAGCGAACGTTGGCGCGCGGATCTCATCGATGCGACGAAGAACGGTGATAGATTACGTTACCGCGGTAAGAAATTATCGAGGAGCTGTTTCACACGCTTACTGTGGAACATTGTTATAATTTATTATGAAAATTATACGTTAAATCTTCCTTTTTCAATTGCATATTGAAATCGTTAGTTTCTTTCTTTTTCTTTTATTTTTCTCTCGAATAAAATAGAACTGTGTTTGATTTAAAAAATATGTATAATTCGTGTATATTATATTCTAGAATTTTATGAAATGCAAATTACGCTAAATAATTAATAAAATTTTACTTAGGATATTTAGTTAGTGTTGATAGAAAAATTAAGTTAGTTTAGATTTTAGGTTGGTATTTAATTATTTTGACTTTGCATTAGATTACACATTTATGTAAAATTATTATCCTTTATTTTAATATATATATATAAAGTGTTTTTATGGCACAAAATATTTAGAAACAGAGAAATCCGTAGTGCAAGTTGATTACCAGTAAATTAACACGAATTGTGTGGGAAGATAATTTTACGAGTGACTAGAATATTTCTGAGCGAAAGTGCAGATATTTTTTTTTTTTAAACAAACAACCATCAATCGTCGTAAATATTAATAAACATCGCTGCCTTACGATCATGCTTACCATTAATTGCCATAACGAATGACTTCCGAACGATATAAAATCCATCTTCTCTATTTATAATCTCTATGAAAATTTTTCCTAGTCCTTGATACAGAAACAATGCAAAGAACACATCTGCAATTATAGCGAGCAATCAGGTACTATTATCGACATCCTTGAAAGAAAATATTCCGAAGCAACAAAACAGTGTGAATAAATCTATTCTATCGAATTCTAAGGTAACAATAAGAATCGCTACTAGATTTTCCGTCTTACGCAACCCTATCCCGACAAAGATAATTAAGAATACGCAATGAGAACGCGTAATTCATTCGACAAAAACGAAGACAAGAAAAATGAATAGAATAACATGCGAAGAATGACCTAAGTCGTATGATAATTTATTCGACGTATAAGGAAAAAAAAGAATCCGATCTTTGAATCGTTATTCGTTTTGTGCTAACATTTTTATTACACTATTCGATGAAAAAAAAAAAAGAAAAAATAAGAGATACAATTTGAAACAATAAAATAGTATATAATAATTATATTAAAGATTGTAACAGAAAGAAGGACGAGATTATTAAAAATAACATTTACGTTCTTATTAAACTTAACTCTGCACAAATAAAATTGCAAAAAGAGCGAAACAATTGAAAGTAAAATAAAATATAAAATATAAGAATATAGCAAAACAATAAATTTTTACTCCACTTTTAAATAGTTAAAAGAAACCACCAGTTTTTCTAACCATAGCCAACGATAATCACCGGATCCCTCGTTCCATAATCTCAGTGCTATTATTGCCGTATGAATCATCTCTCTCGAGCTATAATTTTCAGAGTATGTTAACACGTTGCTTACCGTTCACAGTGATCTCCCATTTCCCTAATAATACCGCGAATGCTCTCAACAACACTGTACTTTTAAACTTCGTTCTATAAAATTTTTTTCCACGATACTCCCACAAAAAATTCAATAAGCTTCACCCTCGAATCATTCCGTTAATAATATTCGTAACGTACAATTTCTCAAAAATCATTCTAAACATCTCTTGAGCAATCATCTAACCAAGTTGTACAATGTATACAATTATAATCGATTTATAATCTCGTCGACACGAACCCGAGATAGCTCCTATTTCTAAAGTACCACGCAAACAGGAACGTTTATCTTTGAATTCGTCGTGTTATCCTTCCACGAATCCACGAAATTCCAATGGATGCGACTCGCTGCAATGTTTGCAACGGAAACGATAAATTAGCGAAATACCCAGAGCCGGGACGTTAACGCGATGGAAGACAATGGCTCGTCGGGAGGAGGATCGGTGCGCTAGGTTAACGGGTTCTAAAGCTCTTCTCTAATTAATAGTTTCTTCGGGGCAACGAGCGGAGACACGAATGGAACGCGGCGTCCAACGTTTTGCACGCTGATTTATACAGACGAATCGGAGTCGTTGCGTTTCTTGTTTGACGATCGTGTTCCAGGAACGCAGTTTTGCTTCGGTGTTCCGACAAGTATTGCTTAGAATTACTATTACCGCTAATAGCTGGATTTGAAGAACTTTAAACCTGATTTATGAAACGGTTAATCCTCTGTAACACCGCGCGGCAGAAAAATAATTAACATCGCACGATAACTTTTTTTATGCTCGTCTGAAAATTAAGAAATTTTGTTAACGTGAAACACGATCGAGCAGAGAGACACGAAGGTCGTTGCGGAATTAAACGAGGCGGAATTAAAGAGAGTGCTTAGCGCGCAGAATCTTTCGATCGGGTCATGATTTTCTACCTCTCCGTTATTTACATCTGCGCCTCGGAAGAAATCACATTGAATCATCGTCACGCATGATCAGCCCGAATTTTTATACTTCCAATCGGTGTCTCTACCTACGTGCTTCATGCATGAACAATGTGCGCCACTCATAAGTATGGACGTGCGTAGCCTTTCGAGCGTATAAATAAAACATCGACGCGTTGTTCGTTTTGCTATGGAGTAAAAAAAAAAAAAAAAAAAAAAAAAAAAGAATAAGAATAAGAATAATAAAGAATTCGCATTCCGTCCGGTTATGCACACGCGTCGAGTGTAGAACTATTTTTACCGGGGAAAAGTTACGAGCAACCTGCGCCAATATGGCGCATGGCAACAGAACTTGTTCTTTATTATTGACGACCGTTGCAAATGGCCGCATTGTAAAATATGTTTGTCAGGGAAATTATGTAAGCCTTTCTCGAACGAATTGATTGTGTTTGCCAGGAAGTACGAGAACGAGAAGCTTGGATCAACATTGAGATCTACGCAAAGGGGAAAGGATCTCGATTCTATTCTCGTTTTCGTTTTCAAAATAATGGTTTCCCTTTCGAATTATGTTTCTAATTGCAGCGTTGCTAGCTTTGCACTTTCGAGACGGCGTGCGTGGCTAAGCGTAATGAAGGTTGAATTCTTTGGTGGAATTGGCCTCGCTGCTTCACTGAAATCAGTAATTATGCGCATACTCATTATTTCGTTAGCTTCTGTAAGGTTCGTTGCACACGCACATTGGTATCGCGATACCCAAATGACGCTAATTTATGGGCAATTTTTCGCCATTAAAATTCTTCGACGCATCTGGTTCAACCTTTTCTTATCTTTCACTTTTATTTTAACACCAGGATTCTTGGTATTTTTGAATGATTGTTTTTTCTTTTTTTTTTTTTTCTTCAGAAATAAGGATCGAATTAAAGTTTTAACGTTTCTCGAATTTATTTCGTTCTGCTTTATCTTCGTCAATCGTAACGACGATGATCAATGCGATATATGAGACGAAAACGGTCAATCTGATACGGTAAAAGACCTTCAACTACATCCAACGCACTTCTACTCGAGTTAAATTACTGTTTAGTAGAAAATAGTTGCCTATAAGTGAACTTATTTTCCAGCTGCTCACTTTACCAGCTACCATTTAACTCGTATCGTACATCATCTCGGGGGATCCGTTGAAATGGGTTCCAATTGAGATTAACAACTTCGAAGACGTTTGAAATGTACACAGAACGTTAACGGAGACTAATATCTATGATTGTCTATAATTGTAATTAAATCGGGGGCATTGTGCGCGGAAAGCAGGTTTAGTCAACCAATTCCTTTCTCTTTGAAACGAATTGTGAGCTGTGGTGTGTCGAAACGAGCGTGTGTCGATAAATTCGGAGTCCACAGAGGTCGTCCAAAGAAAACTTCAAGTTTCTGTTTTTAAATTTTTTAATTCTTAAATTTTCAAATTTTTTAATTTTTAGATTTTTATTTTAATTATCAAATTTTCAAACTATCATTTTCCACGCGAAATAAAAGACAAGGAACCATTTCTAATATTCATCGAACCTATCGTTCAGATTAAAAATAGAATAAAATTCCAAAGTAAACTGAAATCGATTATTATTTTAATAATTTTAAATAGCTACCTATGTTCCAACAGTATTCAAACGAGATTTATAACAAAACTCTTTCCTTCACGCTTCACAGCTAACCAAGATGAAGAACTAATAGGCACTACCTCGATTTTCATCCACGTAACAAATTAATCGCTACTTTTTCTATTTCCTCTTCGTCAAGCCGATTAAGATGGAAATAAATTCACTTTATTTATAAAGAATTTATACTCAGATGAGCAATTAGTTACGTCAATTAGACACATCCTTCTCGATAATTCGAAAAAAGAAAAAAACATCTCCGTGCATTGCAAGGATTTTTTCACCGTTTCTTTCGATCCGGTATAACGTGATCAATTCGTTCTTCAATCGATCCACAGTTTTCGTATTAATTATTGCGGTACAGTTCGCGTCTACTGGAAATCCCAATTTAGTCATCGCACTATTTACATTTTTCTACGAAGGAAATATAATCTGTTCTTTTTTTTTTTTTATCAGGAAAATCCTAGTGACTAATATCAATCTTGGAAAGTCTAATTGTTACTTGGAGAATCTTAAAAAAAGAATCTTAAAAAAAAAATTATTTCCAAACTTTCACAAGTTATTAAAACTTAAAAAAAGAATCTTAAAAAAGAAAAATTATTTCCAAATTTTCAACAAGTTGTTAAAACCAAGCAAACTTCTTTCACTCTTCACTAATTATTCAAAAATATATTTCTTTTTAATATTAAAAAAAACCATACAACGAAGCGTTAACGTTCAAACATTATACGATTCGACGACAGAATTCGAGCGTTTCGACGTATCGAGCCAAAGTAGATATTCGAAAGAACATCCGATACGGAGGTAGAAACCGAGCAAGCTGGACCAGGCTGAATCGGTTTGATTAGAAAGTGGGACAGGTAGACTTGCAGTGCCGGTAGCTCGTTGTACAGCCCCCCAGGGGCCTTGCCAACCCACACTCGGCAAAGATCTCCCTTGCACTTCTCAAGAACACGCGTGGGTATGCGTTTGTGTGCGTACATTCGTCCGCAATATGGCGGCTTGTATCATACGGAGTAAATATGCAAGAGTTGTCTGTATACTCCAAGTTGGAGTGTCTCAAGAAGTATACCGCGTCTAGAATTTAAGATCCATTCGCCGGCCAACAGTACGACATATCGAACATATAAATACCATATGTGTTTAAATGTGAGTGGAAATATTCTAGAGTTTAAGCTCCATTTGTCGCTCGACCGTACAATAAACTAAAGACGAAACCATTGTACCCCGTAGGGTCTTCAGAAACGCGTTGTCTTCAGAGTTGATCTTTATTTTTCGAGCTCTGGGTATCATTAATACCATATACCATCGAATACCATAAGTTATATTATATTTCTTATAATTTTTCACAAATTGATACTCACATGGAACATTGATCCTTCGGCGCGTCCCACATCCACGCAACCTCGACATACTATTTTGCTTCGTTCGGTTTTAGCGTATAAATATTTTTATCCGATTCCTCGTATTGTTCTTTGATATTGGAATTTGTTTTATAAGAAATCTAACCGAATTATGAAACGTTTTCGAAAGTGAATATTAATCGGAATGACGCGAGACTCAAGTTTCAATGGGTTAGATCCTATTCTCGTAATCTTTCAGCCATTTATTAGCTGTCGCTTTTAGAATCGAAAGTATCG